>BHFT01033501.1:0-20930 GCA_004320025.1 Laticauda laticaudata
AGTGAGTACACAACGGATGCATAGCGTTTTCCAACAGATGGCAAGCTTTTTTGTCCATTTTACATCCTCTTTGCATCCGTTGGTGCAGTGTGACATGGGACAAGACATGTCCCATGTCCCTTGTAAGGACAAGAGTTAGTGGAATAAAAGTTTGTAAATAAATTAATTGATCTGGGTTGAAAAGGAGTTTATTAATTGTAGTTTTATTATAAGAAAAAACTCTTAAATTGAGAGGAAATACAATTGAGATTCTTGCATATTTATAATAGATTCATTATTTTCATGGGAGATAAATGTGAACATTAAGCTACACACTTTATCAACTAGAGAAAGTTTTTCTGGAAGAAAATATCTTCCATAAAAAAGGTCAGTAGGAAATGGACCTACTGGAAGATTCCTGGATAATTTGGATTGAATCACAAATTACAACAACAGGAGGGTGGTATTCATGTAAAGTAAAATGTTGAAATGAAGAAAGGACGGACTTTTCTGGGAAACATTGTCAGCTCAATTAAGTTTGGGGGGGGGTGATATTTATTTAATTATTTGTTTGTTTAAAAAATTTCTATGCCACCATATTCCAGGAGGCTCTGAACACAGGTCTACAGTATGGCATCAATAATTATTTCTTTGTTGGCACGTATTTTCATTGCAGAGATAAATTTCTACCATTTGTCTGGTGTAGGGTTTCCTGCCTGAGTAGGGGAGGTTGGACTAGAAGACCTCCAAGGTCCCTTCCAACTTGGCTATTCTCTCCCTCTGTTTGTGTGTGTGGGTGTGAGAGAGAGACAGAGAGAGAGAGAGAGGGAGAGGGAGAGGGAGAGGGAGAGAGAGAGCACAAGTTTTGCATATGCATAAATATCTGTAAATTCTTGTCTATTCTCTGTTCAGTTTTGCAGTTTAGGATAGATGTTATTTATTTGTTAATATTTCACTTATGTATATTCAGGTGTAAATTATTCCAAGATGTTTTCAAGTAGCATTAAAATTCATTTTAAAATAAAATATAATAAATGTATCATCACGCAGTAAATTATCAAGATCTTTCTTACAAGGCAACTAGTGCTAGAAGAAAAGTTTAATCCTAGCAATTTCTTTATTTGTTCTTGCTTCTTAGTTTTTCTCTTCCTGGCCACTGGCAGTTGATGAATTTTGTAGGGTAGGTTTCGAGAGCAAATCAGACAATGAGGCAGGAAGTGAAGAGAAGATATAAAACAAGAGTTGTGGAAAGCAAATAAAGGACTAGGGTGCCCGTACATTAATGCCCAGAGTATGGGGAACAAGCAGGGAGAACTAGAAGTCCTAGTATATAAAAACAGATATGACATTGTTGTTTTTATTGAAACTTGATGGGATAGAAGCCATGACTGGAACATATTGCTAGACAGATATAAATTGCTCAAAAGAAACAGATCCAACAAAAGAGAAGCCACAGTTGCAGTATGTAAAGAATTACAATACCTTTATAGAATACACAATACCACAGATGGAAGCTTTCTTGAAAGTACTTTGAGTGAATATTAGAGGGGAAAAATGACATTACTATACATATGTATTATAGACCACCCAACAAAGCAGAGGAAATAGATGTAATTTTTTCTAAGCAATTAATTAAAAAAACACACCCTTGTAATCAACCGGGAGACAAACTTTGCACTAAGTGGACAGGTTCCTCATGGGTCTAGCTGACAACTTAGTCATACAAAAGCTTGAGGAGGGAATTAGAGGGTCAACTATAGTGGACTTAATTCTTACCAATAGGGGTGAATTGATTGAGGGAGTGGACATTGTAGGAACACTGGGGCAGAGTGACCATGTCATACTAGAATTTATCATAGTGGAAACACAGGTAACTAAACAAAGTCAGACTAGTGCTTTAGCCTTTAACAGAGTTGATTCCAGTAAATTAAGAGAGAGATTAGAAAGGAATCCATGGATGGGAATCCTAGAAGGAAAAACAGTTCAAGATTCTTGGAAAACTCTAAAAAATGAGATGATAAAGGCACAAATAAATGCAATATCACAGAGAAAGAAAAACAAGAGACTCCCGATAAGCCCAGCATAGGTGCACAAAGAGCGATCTGACAAACTGTGGGACAAAAAGGGCAAGTGTAAAAAGTTGAAAGAGGGGCATGTAACAAAAACAGAATACCAACAAATAGCCTGAATCCATAAGGACTGAGTTAGGAAAGCTAAGACACAGACTGAACTAAAGGCCCTGTCACACTGCCCAACGGATGCAAAACGGACACAACGGACGAGCAAAATGTTCCATCCGTTATTATCCACTCTCAGAAGGGGCAAAAATTTTGCAGTCTAACCGGGAACGGATAACATGGCGGGGGGAGGACGCAGGGTGGATGGAAAGCGGATGCGAATGGAAGCCTAGCGGATTGGAAGCGGATGAGGGAGCGGAATGCACAATCGCAGGCTTTCCGGGGGGCCTCTGGTGGTGGTGCTTCTGCTGATCGCTGCTTCTGGTCCGGTGGTGCTTCTGCTCGGTGCTTACTTCGCTGGTGCTGCTCCTGGTCCTGCTGGTCCTCGCTCGTGCTTAATTATCTGCTGGCACTGGCTCCTGGTGCTGGTCGGCTGGTGGCTGGTGCTGGTGCGGCTGCTTCTGCTGGTGCTCTTACTCTGCTTGGCGCTGCTCCTGGTCCCTGCTTGGTCCTGCTCATTGCTTATTCTGGCTGGCCGCTGCTCCTTGTTCCTGCTGGTGCTCCTGGTCCTGCTGGTGTCCTGTCCTGCTGGTCCTTGCTGTGCTCTGGTCCTGCTCCTTGGTGCTCGCTGTGCTGCCTGGTCGCTGCCTGGGTTGCTGGTGGTCCTGGCTGGTCCTGCTGTTGCTGCTACTGTTTTGTTGCTGCTGCTGCGCGGTGGTCGGTGTGAGGAGGCAGGCCCCCTACACCTTGAAGCCCCTCTGATGAGGGTCATATGGCCCTGCCAAAGGGAGGAAGCGGCAGACGGTGGAACCTGGAGGAGGAGGCACATACACGCCATAGAAGAGGAACCATTGGAGGTAGGGGCCTGGATGTGGCTGAGGGAGAATGAATATCTGTGGTGGAAGGGCCACAGGCATCTATCGCAGACATCCAAGAAGGAGCTTGGAGAGAGAAGGCGGAGAGCCTGGGCTACCACTTCGGAGCGTGCTCAGTGGCTTGCATGGAAGTTCACCATGCAACACCTGGTACGCGGAAGCTGCACTTTCAAAGAAATCTGGCCAGGCCGCGGTCAGCTGACAGACAGAGAGCCTACGTGATGGCCAAGTGGCAGCTTCTTGGAGGGTGAGATCCGCCACCGAGGAGTAGCAGCCCTCTCACAACCCTCTCTTTACTCAGGTAGCCTGCTGAGAGCCAGTCTCTTCTGGCAAGAGTCAGTCCTGTGTCACCCAGGTATCTGTTTGGAGCGTGCCACGCCGGAGACCGCCCCCGACAGCTTGTAACTCCCGCTGGCGCAGGCGCGTGAGGACAGCCCTGATGCAGTGGGAAGAAAGGAGATGGGCACTTCACGACAGCTCAACTGCATCCACCCCCGAGCTCACCTCCACAGAAAGGGCAGAGACAGAGGGCAGGAGGGCTGAGCCACCGGTGTCCTGCTGAGATCAGGACTATATCGATAGATCTCTCTCTCAGCTGTTACTTACAACATACAAGATGCCACATCCTCCACGCCTGCAGCCTTCCTCGACCTACGTCAACCAGAACGCCTCATGAAACTGTTGGAACCCCAGTACCAGGTGGTGAAGGACAGGGATCACTGATCTTCTTCACAACCTCCAGACCAAGCTGAACCTGCTCCCACCCAGTCCAGGCGCTGCTCCTCCAACCCCAGGTGATATCACTGCCTTCCAAGGCTTTCCACAGGCCCCTCCCCTACCAGGCTATGGATACCAGGAGGTCCAGCAGCAACAGGCAGCCCTTCCAGTCAGGTACAGGTTCATTGCACGCCACATGGTGCCATGATGCCACTGATGCCACGCCACGAACCGATGACAGCCACGCCACAGATGCCACCCACGGGCGCACAATGCCACCCACACCAGTCCTGCACCCAGCTGCAGACGCAGACATCCCCACTACACTGCTCCTTCCTCCACCCCACAGCCAAGCCCGGCATCAGTACATCTGTCATCGGTATTGGGGCTGACACCCATGTCATGGAGGAAGGGGGTCTCAACATCACGGGACTAAGCCAGCTGTCTGAGAGCTTCCTCAACACACTGTCCCCTGTTTGTCCTCCTCGGGCCAGGCACCCCAGTGGCGCTTCAGACCAGCACTCCAGCAGCAGCCACGCTCCACAGCACCTGGACCCTTCACCCCTGACGACTGGGCATGCTTCCGAGTGACGCAAGAAGAGTGCCAGAGACTGGGTGGCTACCTGTTTGACTTTATTTTTTGCTTTGGACACTTGACTTGGTCATTTTTCTTTTACAGCTTTTTATTAACAAAGATTATCTTCGCTTCACACACTTGCTTCATTTATTTTTGTCAATAAAGTCTTGTGGAAACTTTTAGAAATTGGTTTAAGCCTTTGCATGCTTGTGGGATGGATAAAGGATAGCAGTGGGGTGGGCAGGGATACCTGTGGGATGGGTAATAGGCTGTGGGATGGGTAATGAGCTGTGGGATGGGCAGGGATACCTCTGGGATGGGCAGGGATACCTTTGGGATGGGTAATAGCAGTGGGATAATAACTCCAGTGTACAGCAATTGGGACTGTATGGTCCACCCTCCCAGGTGCCACACCTATGGCCCTTTTTTTATCAATAATAATGTTATCAATCATCCAACATGTCAACATGAACACAACTCTTTATTTAAATGCCTGTTCATTGTAGGCCCACCCAACATACATGGCCCAACCTCATTCAGTGTGATGAGACAGGGCTGAAAGAAAGTATCCATTAATCATCTATCATCCTGTCTTGCACTCCACTGCTCAGGCTGGGGAGTTGCACCAGTTTCTCAGGAGGTTGCGCTGTTTCTTTCCTTCTCGTGAAGCTCTGTTGGGGCCTTGCACATCCTCAGTGTCTATCAGGTTTCACCCTTGCCTCCATTCCCCAGGCTCCATGTCCCCATTGCCTTGTTGGAGGTCCACGAGCCTGTTTCTGCAAAACTGGGTAGCCGGGTGCACATGAGATTGTGCAGGATGCAGCAAGCTTCCACGATCCTCCTCACTGTCTCTGGGCGATGCTGCATGGTGGTGAATTGTACCTGGAACCTTGTTTGCCAGGATGCCAAAGGCGTTTTCTCCACTACCCGCCTTGCCTGGACAGCCTGTAGTTGAAGATCCTCTCTTCACGGGTGAGGCATCTGGAAGTGTAGGGCTTCATGAGGTAGGTTCTGAGGGAGAAGACGTCATCCCCACGATGAAGTAGGGCACATCTTGCGTGTTGTTGGGCAGGGGGTTTGGATCTGGGAAGCCCATGATGAGGTTGCATTCGAGCCGCCTCCTTGAGGTGACTGGCATTGTTATAACCTGGGCATCTGAAGCTGACCCGTTGTCTGAAGCATCGATGTACATGAACTGTAGTCAGCATCGACCATGGCGAAGAGGATGATGCTGAAGAAGCCTTGTAGTTGAATAAGTGGACCCCGATTTGGCTGGAGTTTTGGCAGGCCACGTGCTTTGCCATCTATGGCTCCAACAGTGTGGGGGAGTTCCACCTCTGATACCACTGCTCTGCAACTTTCTTCCAGCCTTCTTCAGTGGAAGGGGCTCTGGAGGAGCTTCCTCCAGGTATTCTTCGATGATGCCTTGTACGCACTTCGTCTGACTCTGACCACAATGCTGATGGTGTTGTGTGGCACCCTCCAGCCGTACTGCATGCTCCTGTAGGTGGTCACTGAGGCCAAGTGGCACAGAGTCAGTGCCACCTTGAGCCCAGGTCCATATTCTTATTCAGTTGTCACAGCTGCAGCCCATGAAGAGGATCAAAGCCTTCTCCTCCTGAGTAGACCATGTCTCTCCCTTATCCTCTCCTCCCTGTGTGCCCTAGGATGGATAGGGGATGGCCCTGGGTCCTCTTCTGACTGCTTAGCCGGCTTCTGCCCTTCCCCAGCCTCCTCCACAACATCTGGAGCCAAACTTCCACTCCCTGTCGGCTGTTCCTCCTCTCCCTCAGACTCAGTCTCCACCAGGGGCATGACAAGCTTCTTCAGAAAAAGCTTCCTGGATGAGAAGTGAAACATCTTCAAAGAAAAAAACAGAAAGTCCAGTTGCCTCTTAAAAAAGCACTTTTGGGATTAAATGATGTGATAAAGATTCACAGGCAAAGGCAACAGCTGCAAAACACAGTCAAATTACTTCAGACATTCATTGATTTTTCAGTAAAACTGTAAGTACTTCACTTAATGATTTTTATGATTCTACTCTCAAATCTTGTACTCAGGCTACAAGTGTATTCAGGTCAGGGTTGCATTGTAAAGAAAAAGAAACCAGGAAACAATGAAGCTTGACTGGAGAGATACTTTAATCATGAGCTAATCTACAGACTAAAGCAAACAAGATAATCTGAACAGAAGATTATTAGAAGATGCTAATTCTCTGTTGAAATTATTTAGCCTGGATTAAATAAACTCCTTTTACTATGTTTTTAATGTTTTCATTTATCTGAATGGCTCCAGTCCCCATCCCGTTTCATTAGATCACAACCTGGAATCTAATTCTTTGCTTTCTGTATTTTCATAGGAATATTGGATCAAGCCGAGTGAATAGTGGGGGCTCTCTGCAAACATTTTTTTTACATTTATTTAAAATCAGCTAGCAGCTTTATGAAGGAGGCACATGTGGGAAATCGGAACCCTGCTAAGCACAGACTGCCCAGCAAAATCAAGACAGACTTTTAAAAACAAAATAAAAAACCTTCTGCTATTGCAAAACCTAGAATTAGAAAAGGAAAATGTTACTATGTGAACATTTGCTTCATTAAAAAATATTTTTAATAATCCTAGACTATTTTTATATTTATGAATTTTCATAGGAACAGTCACAAAAATAATGGTATGCTTGCATGTGGCATTTTTTTTTTTAATAATGGAGCTCCTAACACTTTTAATAGTGCAACAGCTTAATGCTGGATATACTGTGCAGTCTGCTTAGTCAAGGAAAAACAGGTACGGGTAAAAAAAGAGATAGCCATCTATGCTGATTTTTTGGGGATTATGCTTTTAGTGTCCTCAGACAAATTCTTTACAGGCAGATCCTGAAGGCTATATATTTCAAATGGGCAAAATATTAAGAATGTTTCTAACTGAATAGAAAGAAGGACTGAAAGCATAACTATATTTTCAATTCTTATTATTTCCTCCCCTCATTTCTTATTTTCTATACTTTTCATTTTTTTGTTTTGCATACTTCTACTACATTAAAAAGTTCTAAATATATATAATTTCTAAATTGAACCTGGGAGGGAAGACCTGCTACCTAGTGCTTTGCATAGAGAAAAGTTCAAATTCAGTCTCTAGGAACTTCTGGGGCAGTTAGGAAAATCTTCTGTAGAGTTCCCAGTTTTCCTAGGTCAGCTGAGATTTGAAGTTCCAACTGTTGGAATTGGAGAATGCTGTATAGATTTTGCATCTATTGATAAGTTTGGGATACAAAGAATTCAGATTTCAGTAAATACTGTGCATCTGCTAGAAATTAATGACAAGTGATACAAAGGTGTAGTCATCAGTTGAAAGCATTTGCAATGATTTCAACTAAAAGTATACTTTTTAGACAGAAAAATGACATTGGAATGTCATTACTACATTTATCAGACATCAATACTCTCCAGAAAGTCTGTTCTTTACAAACTGGAGAAAGTGTCAACAGACAATAGTGAAATGTCAGCTGAAAGCATTGTAACTATTTGTGACTCAGTTCTCTAATTTTATCAAAATAAGTCAAACAAGGTTAGACTGTTAACACAGTGGAAGTGGAAGACCATCAGTAGTTGTACTAAACCACTTTTAATCATTATTTAATATTTCCTAATATTGTTTGGCCATTTGGAAAAGTTACAGCACTTTGAAAAGCCATTATTTCGTTTATCATCTCCCCCCCAATGATAAAAGTGACTAGAATTTTCTAGTGGAGTAGTGAAAATTTTGCAGAAGCTCCTGATGATAATCTACTTAATTATATTATAATCATTCTGCACAGATATTTATTATGTTCTATGTTCTATTAAATTATGTAAACTCCTTTATACAATATAAACAACTGAGTCACTAATAAAATATTTTAAATCAGATTATGGGTTCTGACCACATGCCTATACCCTTGAATTCACTTTTATTGTATACTTTTGACTTACAATTCTCTCTGAGACATTTGAAATAACAACTTTTAACTTCTCATTATAAAAATAATTTTTCAGTGGACTGTAATCTCTCAAAGCACTGAGATGAAATAGGAAGAGATTCTCTAGCCTTTTCTGGAATATTTTTTCCTTCTTCATAAAATATTACAGTCTTAATGGAGGACAGCAATATTGGGCTCAAGCTTTGTAAATCTAAACAGCTGTAGATTGTGAGGCCTCCTGGGTTCAGGGGCTTTCCATCTTTGGTTCTGGATGGAGTTGCATTGTTCCAAACAGATGGAGATCTGAGATTCACAGTCTCCCGATCAAATAACAAGTGCTCTTGATCAGTTGGGAGGCAGGGCTTTCTCATGATCACTTATACTTTAGTTGCCTCCAGTTTGGTTTACTACAATGTGTTCTACATGGGATGGCTCTTGGTGACTATTCAGAAGTTTCATCTGGTCCAAAATGCAGCAGATTGATAGTTATGGGTGTATTTTGCTAAATGCAAATAATACTTCTACTTTGTGAGTTGCATTGGTTACCAGTGTGCTGCTGGATGCCATTGAAGATCCCTTTATTGTACAGTGCCAGGTTAGTTTAGGACCATTTATCTCCAATTACATCTGCCCACATGATAAAATCTAACATGCCTGATATGCGTTGGGTCTTGTTGCTCATCTGTCAGGGACCAGGATGAGTACCTTCTCTATTGCTGTTCCCATTCTTGAAATGATAGTTTCTGCTGAGATTTTTCTTAGCTCCAAGCTTTCCCACCTTTTGGAATGCATTACTGATTATTTTCCCCATTAGAATTGCATCTGGGAGTGGTATGATTTTGGATGATTTTTTGAATGATTCCTCTCCCCACGGTACTTATGTATTTGTATGTTGCTGTTTTGGATTGTGTGTGTGTGTTTTTTAAAATAAATTTTATTAATTTTACAATTAAAACAAACCAACAACACATACATAAATGAAAGAGAGAAAGAAAGGGAGAAGAAAATAAAAAGAAAAAAATAGAAAACAATTAAAAACATTCTCATCTTCAACAGTTTGTAAGACCTCTTTTTTATCCTTATTTTATGCATATACACACACCTAATCCTTACATATATCTGTGTATCACTACTATGGGTTTATCAATCCTCTTTTGCTTTTTTAGTGTAAAGTCTATCTTTGGTCTATCCATTCGTACCAGCAGTTCCAGCTGTTGTAGTATATTAAGTGTCTTATTTTTTTAATGCTAAAGTAATTTGTCCATTTCTGCACAACTTGAAATTTTTTGAATGATTGTCTCCTCGATGAACCTGAGGCTGCTTCCAACATTGTGCAAAAGCCAATCTGACCCACTGTCAAAATGTGTATTATTATATATTTCACTTTTTTTTGATATTTTGTTTATCAAAGATCCCTAACAGAAAGGACTCTGGTTTGAATTCGATCTGTCTCTTGTCATTTCTTCCAGACAATTTCTAATTTTCTGCCAATACTTTTGACCTTCTGTACAGGACCACCACATATGGAAAAAAGTTCCCTCCTTTTTTTTGGCATTTCCAGCAATTCGGACTCATAGTGGGGTGCTCTTCGGTAATCTCGAAGGAGGAAGGTACCATCTATAAAACACTTTATATAGGCATTTTCTTTGCTATGCTAACCGATGTTTGTAATTTTATTATTTCTGCCACAGACTTTTCCCATTGCTGTAATGGTGATGCTACTGTCCTATATTCCTACGTCCAGGCTATCATGTTCCTTTTACAATTCACTTCTTCTTCTACTCTAATAAATATTATAAAATTTGTTATATTTTTTTTGCCTGATCCTAATAAAATTTTATCTAATTGCTGGATAATTGATAATTCCAAATTCTTTCTTGTCCTGTTTTGTATTACTTTGAAATTTTGAATAGATATGCCACTGATCAATTTTTAGGTCGCGGCTCTTGAAGTTCTTGCCGGGCGATTTCAAATTTCCTTGTGTATCCCAATAGGTCATTATATTTAATCATTTTAGTGATATCCAGATTATTTGGGTGAATTATCGCCTCCATTGTTGAAAATCCAAATTGGTATTTTTAAATCGTGTTTTTTCCGTATTTTCTTCCAATTAGTTAATAATGAGTCCTCTGATTAGGTGTCTGTGAAAATATTTTCTGGCTAGTTTTCCCTACATCCCATAAAAAAACATGCCATCCCCCTCTGCAAGTCATGGCCTTCTAAGATAATATTCTCTTATTGGTTAAATTCACCCTCTTCCTTCAACCATACTAAAGAGGATGCATATAATACAACTCCCAATTTGGAAGTGCCAGCCCTCCCTGCTCTTCATATCCTGCATTGTCTTTAATTTATTCTAGGTTGTTTTCCTTGCCAGATAAATTTTACAGGCAGCAATCCTGCCTAACAATGAAAGTTGCAGCTTCCCCCATGTTTCTAAATCCTTCTTTACCTGTTGCATCAATTTATCATAATTGTTTTTCCTTAAGTTTCTTACAATGTGCTGTCAACCATATTCCTAAGTATTTAACTTTCTTTATCACTTGTGCTCCATAACTTCTTCTTGTTCTATTTCTTGTTTTTTCTGTTTAAATTTTTAGTCATTAATTTTGTTTTTCTTCCTATTAATTTTAAGTCCCCTGCTACTGCTCCAAATTGTTCTAATTCATTCATCAATTTTTGTCCTCTTTCTTATGTTGTTCCTCAATGAAAAAATCATATCATCTGCAAACACTTGCAACTTATATTCTTCTTCTTAACCTTAATCCTTTTATGTCTGGGTTCTATCTAATTTGCATAGTAATGCTTCTAATGATAATATGAAGAGCAGGGTAAGAGTGGGCAGCGCTGTCTGACTCTTTTTCTATTTTTATTGGGCGGGTATATTTCCATTTATTATAACATTAGGCTGTTGTGTATCATAAATGTTGTTATAATATTTTCAAATTTGGTGCCTAAATTCATATTATAAATTTTGGGAAAAAAAATTGCAATTTAAATTATTGAAGGCCCTCTCTGCACTAAAACATAAGTGCAAATTTGTTTTCAGGGTGGGCTTCATAAAATTCTAAACATCTAGTACTATTCTTAAGTTGTTCCTGATTTGTCTGGTCAGGAAAATCCATTTTGGATCTTCATATATGCTCATTTAACATTATTTTAGTCTACTTGCTATAATAGAAGTGAATCTTTTGTAATCAGTATTTAACAGTGAAATTGGCCTATAATTAGTATA
Source organism: Laticauda laticaudata (assembly GCA_004320025.1). NCBI lineage: Eukaryota > Metazoa > Chordata > Lepidosauria > Squamata > Elapidae > Laticauda > Laticauda laticaudata. The sequence goes on from BHFT01033501.1 coordinate 11,516, forward strand.
TATCGGGATCCAAATCCTCCTTCGGGATCAGCGAAATCAATGCCCCCCTCCATGAGTCAGTGCATCCTGGCTCTGCCAATAAAACTCATTAAAAACTTCACCATTTAAAGAGTACTATTTGTTCTGCTATTGCCCTCGTACAGCCCCCCTGGAATCCCATCTGGTCCAGGGATTTAATTGCTTTCTTAGTTCTTTAATTGCTGATTTCAATTCAAAACCAAGTAATATCATTGTTTAATAATTCTTCAATTTCTTCCCAATTGCTTTAATCCTTGAGTTTGTTGGTATATTCTTTTCTCTTATTAAACTGAGTATTTACATTGCTATCATTTTCTTGGGTTTTCCCTAGCCTTCCATATTATCCATGAATTGGGATTGTGATCTGCCCATTCATTTAGTAAAAATTTTCAATCGCCTTTTATCTCATTTGCTATTTCCCCATTCATCCATGCCAATAATCAATTTGTGTCCGTATTTGATGAAGGGTTTGAATAGACAGGCGAATTTAATTTGTTGGGTTATTTAATCTTCTCATATTAATCAACATTTAACTCTTTCATCATTCCATAACTATCTTGGGAAGCTCTCTTTTTCCCCTTTGTGGTCTCCCCCCATTACTTTTTTTTTTACTGGTCTTTTGAGTTAATCAGCAATAGAATTAAGTCTCCTATGCATACCAAGATATTCTTTTTTCGAAGATTACCTTAACTATTTTTCGCATAAAGATGCTTAAAAAACTCTTTTGAACTCCATTCGGGGCGTAGATTACCACTAAGAAATTGGGATGGCGATTAATCCAGATCTGCAAAAACCAGAGTTTTCCTCAGAATCTGACCATATTATCTGCTTTCAAATCCTCTTTAAAATATACTGCCAATCCTTTCTTTTTCCCCATGTCTGCTGGTGGGGTAAATAGCTTTCCCTTAATTTTTGGACATATCTAGGTATTTTTTCATCTGTTTGCTTTATGTGAGTTTCTTGTAGGCATATTATATGAAGCAATTTGTTTGATTAGTTTAGCTATTTATCCTTTTCCTTTTTATCGTCGAGTTTAGACCATTGTATATTAATTGATAAGCAGTTTCTTTTCTTTCTTCCAATTTAATTAATTCTGGTTTCGTCCTCTTGTTTGTAATGGCTCTGGTCTCCTCCTTGTCCTGAAGATGTGCCTATCTTTCTTCTCCCTCCCTGATGTAGACGAGTATTTCCCTGATTTCCAAAAAGTTCCAATCTCTGTTCTTATCGATCATAAAATTCCTGGTCCTTTTCCATGGAGTGCTATTTTTATTTTCCTTTCATTCCAAAAAACTAACATCCCTTTTGGGAATTAAGCCATTTAAATACAAATTTCTTTTCTATTTGGTTAAGCTGCTAAGAATTGTACTTCTCATCTTTGTTACTCTTTACTCTTCTTGCTGTATATTGTTTGAGAATCAAGACTTCTTTTGCCTTTATACATGATTGTTTCATCCTTGACATCCATATATATGATATCCCAGGACACTCCTTCTTGCAAATCGTATGTGGATTTCTCTTGGGCATTTTGTGGCGGTCTTGTCTAATTAGTGCTAATCCTGTAAAACTCATAACTCCGTAAGAATGTCGTCTTTATCCGTTTTCCAATAGTCCAGCCAAGTATTCCCATCATTAGTTTGTTCCAGGTCTTCTTCTTTGGATTCCACCACCATTTTGAATCTCAAGTAAATGTAGCAGCCTTGTCCATCTCTAGGTAGCAGTGAGTCCTCATTCTTCACCTCCCATTCTTTAATTCTTCATCTACTCTTTCTAAATTTCCTTTCAGTTCATTCAGTCCTTTTCTCTACCTCTTTTATTCGTTGCTTCATATTTTCTTCCAAGGACCTGCTGTATATAATCCACTTATCCTCTAACTTTGGAGATATCCAACTTTCATTCTACTTTTTAATTTTCCCCATCTCCCCTTTTAGTTTCACTGATATCTGCTCTCCTCTCGTTATGCGTTTTTTATTCATTGTTTCTTGCAGCTTCATCATCCCGTCGCTGTAATTAAGCAAAATTGATTGGATGTGGCATTCAAGATGTTACCTTGTTTCTCCACTGGTTTCTCTGTTTTCTATGGGTTTTTTGTTGCCATGGGCAAAGCTGTTGCCCGATGTAGTTGGTTAAAATGTTGGGGTGACCTTTCTTCCATTTTCAGAGCTGTAGTTAGTTGTGGAAGTCATTTCTTTTTAAAATTTGTTTTCTGTTTTGTACTATATTAATTATATTATCCCAAATAACACTTCAGTGATAGAATCTCTATATTAGGAAACCAGTACCTAATTTCTTTAATCTATCTAGCTTGGATAGCTGCCGCTCTTAACTGGTTACTGGTAGTATAGTACTTTATTGTATAAAAATATTATCACTGTATTATTTTAAATCCAAATTCTAAATCACATATATAATTTTTGTAAGGTCTATGCAAGCCTCTATACATAACTTCATGGCTATATAATATAATAATATATATATATATAATATATATAATATATATAATATATATATATATATGATTGTTGGTGGTGTGACTGTGTGTGTGTGGTGTGTGTGTGGTGTGTGATGTTGTGTGTGTTGGTATTTGTTTTTTAAAGCAGCCATTCCTAAAAAACCCAAAGACAAATTCGAACCCTGGAAAACCAAGGCATATACGAATTCCCTGTGCATCATGCCCGGCACATACATTGGACAGCCCTAAGAAGAATAAGACCCGCCTGGATGAACACAAAAATGCAGTAAAAAAGCGTGAGACACACCCTCCTCACAGTCACAACACATTAAAACCACAGGTCCAAACATCAACTTCAATGGCACTAAAACCCTAGCCACTATAGAAAACCCCAGCCACAGAACATCGAGAAGCCATAGAGATGAAAAAAGACCTACAGCATGAATAGAGAGATGATCCAGCAGACTGTCAATCATTTGGGAAGCCTGCACTCTCAAATAGAAAGATCTCACACCACCAAGCCAGGCAAACACCTGGGCACAAACAGACTCCCTCTGATACCTCCAGCTCAAAACACACCCCAACCAGCCACCAGATAAACCTAGCTTCCTTAATAGATAATAGCCGTCCTTTCACGTGAAGGCCAGCTGCAGCTGAAACCTCCAACACAGGGAACAGGAGTGTTGCCAGCCAATCAAAAGCCACAAAACAGACAGAAGAAACCAGAAAACACCCATCAAACAAACTCCAAGTCCAATAACACACAGACCAAGATTCCCAACAATTTCAGGATTGTAGAAAAAAACATCCTGGCACAACAATAGGGGCTCGCCTCAAATTTAAACAGAAGCCTGAGATGGCACATGAGAATTTCTGCTGAAATGTTGCTACAACTTTAAAAGCATTACAATACCGAAGGATAATACCGCGAAGGAAAGATGAACTGCATTCATGTAAGTACCCGCGAAAAACTTAAAACACACACACACACACTTAACACAAATATATATATATATGTGTGTGTCGTGTTGTGGGTGGTGTGTTTTTGTGCTGGCTTTCTGTTTTGAGTTCATCTGGGAAGCTTGATAATGGCAGATGAGAATCTGCCGAAACGTTGACCTACATACTTTAAAAGCACAACTACAATGACGTGGGGATAATACCCAAAAGGAAGCTGAACAGTATTACATGTTAAGTTACCCTGTGAAAATTTAAGAATATATAAATATATAATCTCCAATCCAACTATATTTAAATATTTATAAAATAAATGTCGCATCGTATTTATCTAACCTTATATTGAAATATTCGTTAAAAAAAACAAGTATTTACATTCGTCCCCCAAGTGGATTAAATTGTGATTAACACAATAAATTATAATATTAATACATAAAATCCTATACTTATTAATTTGAAATAATACTTATGTTCTAACTATTTTCCCTATATATCTAATCAAGTAAGACTATCTCTATTAATTAATAAATCAATTAATTTAATTAATTTACAATCAGTTACAACAATTTAATTTTCCTTTCCCTAGTATGGCATATTTATAATCATTATAAGAGGAGAATAAAGAAGGAGAGACTAGTTCATTCATACCACCAATGGTGAGGCGAAAAAGAAACAAAACATTGAACAAATTTATACAGAAAACAAGGGAGTAAAAAAGGGGGAAAGGAATTTTGAAGTAAGTTTTTTTACTCTCCATCTCCATAAGTTTTAGAGCTTTTACTCCAAACGTACCGAGTTGCGGGGGAGGTGAAAATGCTGAGTAGTGACTGCAATTACATGTATCTGCACACCATTCGGAAACTCAAAACTTTTACTTTTTGTTCTAGCGTTCCTAATACAATTTTCCTGATTTTTCTTCAGATGTAACCACCTCCCAAATGAGATCAGTATGCTCCCTAAAAGCCATGTCACACTGCAACCAACGGATGAAGAGAGATGTAAAACGGAGAGAAACACACTTCGCAATCCGTTGGTTAACGCGATGGCTTCCGCTTCTGTACTCAAACTGCTCCCTTTTTCTTCCCTCTCTATCCGTCCAGCATCCGTTCGACTGAAGGCTCCATCCACTCAATAAAAGTTTGAGCTGCTCTCAAACTTCTTTGAACAGAAAATGTATCCAACGACCTTCGCATCCGCTAGCCTATACGGAGAGAGCACAACTCTCTTCGCATCCGTCGGTCATCCGTTAAGCGTCTGCTTACATCCCTGCTATGCATCCGCTGTGCATCGTGCAACTCAAATCCACTCCCAGCGGTAAACGGACACAGGGAAGACAGACACGAATGCGAACTGACACGGCCAACCACGTGCTAACGATCGCAGCATTAGTAGCATGACGGAGAGAAGGATGAAGCGGATGCAAGCTCGGCAAAGAAGAATTTAAAACAGAAAAAAACCATCGCAGAGGGATGTATCTCGGATTTAAGGATGTGAGAGGATGCCTAGAGGATGCAAAAGGACACCTAGGGGAAAACCTATATTGCCTATAAAAAGGGGGAGGAACTCAAACCTGGATCTCACTTTCCAGTCCAGGCAAGCCCTGCTGTGCAGACCTCTCAGCCTTTCATCTGCCTCTTGCTCTTCCACAGCATCCAGTCATGTCCACCAATGGATCGTAACACAGTCCTTTTGGTAGCCCCATCCTTCTGCAAACAGTGCGAAGCCATCTACAGGCTCTTGTCAAGCTGTGTTCTATGGGAAGAAAAGAGGTGGCCAAGAATGCTCTGGTCGACAGATGGATCAGGAGAAAAGCAGAGTACGGACTGTAACAACAAGCCTGATGGGTGGATCTGAGGAACGAAGACCCCTGGTGCATTCCCTAAAAACAAGAACTTCATTGAGGAATGCCCTCGTCAGCCATGTTTGATGAAAGTTGTGGAGCCGGCTGACACCCAGGTTTGACGCAAAGCAGAGCACCAACTTCCGGCCTAAGCCTGGATCCTGGGCTCAAGGTTTGGAATGACTCTGAGCCACCTGGCCTCCGGACCACCTACAGGAGATGCAGTGATGGCAGAGGCTGCCACACAACACATCAGCATTGTGGTCAGGAGAAGTGGTGCAAGGCCACTGCATCGAAGATACCTGGAGGATCTCCAGTGCCCTCCACCTGAAGAAGGCTGAAAGAAAGTTGCAGAGGCAGTGGTTCAAAAGGTGGAACTTCCCCACACCGTTGGAGCCATAGGATGGCAAGCACGTGGCCTGCCAAAGCACCAACCCAAGTCGGGGCTTCCACTTATTTCAACTACAAGGGCTTCTATCAGCATCATCCTCTTTGCATGGTCAATGCTGACTACAAGTTCGATGACATCGATGCTTCAGGCAGTCGGGCTCATGTTCAATGCCAAGGTATACAATGCCAGTGACCTCAAGGAGAGGCTGGATGCAACCTCATCATGGTTCCCAGATCTAGACCCCCTGCCAACGACACGCAAGATGTGCCTTACTTCATCATGGGGGATGACGCCTTCTCCCTCAGAACTACCCTCATGAAGCCTACACTTCCAGATTGCGTCACCCGTGAAGAGAGGATCTTCAACCTACAGGGCTGTCCAGGGCAAAGCGGGTGGTGGAGAACGCCTTTGGCAGCCTGGAAACAGGTTCCAGGTACTTCCTGCACCACCATGGCAAAGGCATGTGCCAAGAGAGACCATGAGGAGGTCGTGGAAGCTTGCTGCATCCTGCACAATCTCAGCACACCCGCTTACCCAGTCTTGCAGAACAGGCTCGTGACCTACCAAGGCAAATGGGACATGGAGCCTGGAAATGGAGGCAAGGGCGAACCTGAATAGACACTGAGGATGTGCAAGGCCCCAAACAGAGCCTTCACATGAAAAGAAGAAGCAGGCGCAACCTCCTGAAACACTGGTGCAACTCCCCAGCTGGAGCAGTGGATGGCCAAGAGCAGGATGATAAGTGATTAATGGATGCTTCCCTTCAGCCTGGTTTCTATTCACAACTGATAAGATTGGGCCATGTAATGTTGGCGTGGGCCGACAATGAAACAAGGGCATTAATACAAGAGTTGTGTTATGTTGACATGTGTGTGATTGATTGATTCATTATTATATGATAATAAAGGGTCATAAGGTGTGGCACCTGGGAGGGTGGACCAATACAGTCCCCACTATGCTTGCACTGGAGGGTTTTCTTCCCACAACTATCTTAACCCATTCAAAGGTATCCTAACCCATTCCACAGTACCCTGCCCATCCCACTGCCTTTATCTCAACCCCATCCCACAGCTATCTTAAACCCATCCCAAAGGTATCCCTGCCCATCCCACAGCTATTACCCAAACCAAGGTCTCCCTATCCCTAGTTAATGAAAGGCAAGTGTGGGAAGCAAAGATAACTCTTTATTAATAACAAGCTGGTTAAAAGAAAAAATGACACAAGTCAAGTTGTCCAAATAAAGCTACAGGTAGCCACCCAGTCTCTTGGCACTCTTCTCTGTCATCAGAGGTGTGCCAGTCTCAGCGGGTGAAAGGGTCCAAGGTGCTGTGGAGGGTGGGTGCTTGGTGGAAGTTTGCTGGTCTGAACGCCACTGGGGTGCCTGGCCCTGAGAGGACAACAGGAGACGGAGGGTTGTGTTGAGGGAAGCTCTCAGACAGTGCTCAAGCCCCTGATGTTGAGAGCTCCTTCCTCCATACCATGGGGTGTCAGCTCCAGTACCGATGACGATGTACTGAGCGCGGCTTGGCTGTGGGGGGAGGAAGGGCAGTGTAGTGGGGCTGTCTGCTATGCAGCTGTATGAATGTGAGGACTGGAGTGGGTGGATGGGTGGGCTGGCCTGTTCGGTGGCAATGGTTGGGCCATCGGTGCAGCAGTGGAACCGGTGGCCAATGTGTGTCGATCCAATGAACCTGTAGGTCTGGATGGAAGGGCTGCTGCCTGTGCTGCTGACCTCCTGGTAGCCGTAGCCCTGGTAGAGTGAGGGGCCTGTGGAAAAGCTTGGAAGGGCAGTGAATCACCTGGGGTGGAGGAGAAGACCTGGACTGGGTGGGAGCAGGTTCATCTGGATCGTGAGGGTTGTGAAGCAGATCGGTGATCCTGTCCTTCACCACCTGGACTGCGGCATTCCGCCATGGTCCGTGAGGGGTCTGGTTCACATAGACGTGAGGAAAGGCTTGCGATTGGAGATGAGGATCATGTGACCATGCGAGAGAGGATATCTATGCTGCTCCTGATGGTGTCCTCTTATCTTCCAGTAGACAGTGTGGTTCCTGTCCCTCTGTTCTGGCTCTCTGCCTTTCTGTGGAGGTGGCAGATCGGGGTGGAATGCGGGCTTGGACTGTGGTGAAGTGCCGTCTCCTTTCTCCCACTGCATCAGGGGGTTCCCTCCACAATGCTCCGCCACAGTAGACCAGCGTCGGGGGTTTTGCCGTGGGCACCGCTCCAAGACCACCTGCCTGGAGACTAGGAGAGCTGACTCTCTGCCGGAAGAGCGACTGGCTCTCAGCAGTGCTGCCATGAGAGGAGGGTTGTGAGAGGGCTTGCTCCTCGGTGGCGGATCTCATCTCCAGGAAGCTGCCTTGGCCATAGATGTAGATCTCTCTGTCCGTCAGCTTGAACTGCGGCCTGGCCAGATTTCTTGAGGGTGCAGCTTCCTGTACCAGGTGTGCATGTGCTTCCACCAGGCTGAGGAGCCACCTCGACGTGTACCCAGGCTCCTCCGCCTTCTCTCTCCAAGCAGCCTGCTTCCTTCTGGTGTCCCTGTAGAGCCTGTGTCCTTCCGCCATAGATACTCATTCTCTCTCAGGCACTCCAGCACCTCATCTCATTGTTCCTCCTCGATGGAATATTGCCTCTTCTCCCGTTCTCGCAAAAAAATTGCCCTCCTCTCATCTCTTTGGCAGGACCACATGGGCCCTCATCAGAGGGCTTCTGGTTGTAGGGGCTCGAACTCTCCACACCACCACCAGCAGCCAGACCACGCAGGATAGCAGCAGAGCACAGCAGGACCAGGATCAGCAGCAGCCAGAGTAAGCACCAGCAGAACCAGCAGCACCAGCAGCACCAGCAGCACCAGGAGCACCAGGATCAGCAGCGCAGAGTAAGCAGCAGCAGCCCAGAAGCACCAGCAGCGCCAGCATGGAACCAGTGAGCACGAGCCAGGACAGCAGGACGAGGACGCAGCTTCAGCAGAGTAAGTTCCAGCAGAAGCACCACCGCCAGAAAGCAGCTTCAGCAGAGTAAGCACCAGCAGAAGCACCACCCCAGGAGCACATCAGCAGAGTAAGCACCAGCAGAAGTCACCACTGCCAGAAGCAGCTCACAGAATATAGGCACCAAGAAGCAACCGCCATAAGTTCATCATCAGCTCCTCAGAAGCCAGAAGCCCGCCTCCGAGAAGAGCGAGCCCGTGCTGCAGAAGCCACCAGGAGAAAGCAGAGTGAGCGCCAGGGGTGGGAGCCCGGTGGCCCTGCCCCTCCTTGCCAGGGCTTGGGAGCAGATGACTGAGGCTTTTCTCTTCTCCCCATAGTTTGGGGTTTCTGGCTGGCAGGCAGGGCTGGCAGGCAGGCGGCAGCAAAGGCTGGCAGGCCGGCAGGCAGGCAGGCAGGCTGGCAGGCAGGCAGGCAGGTGCCAGGCAGGCTGGCAGGCAGCCAGGGCTGGCAGGTAGGCTGGCAGGCAGCAGCATGCTGGCAGGCAGGCTGGGAGGCAGGCAGGCAGTGCAGCAGCAAGGCTGGCAGGCAGCGAAGGGCTGGCAGGACAGCAGGCTGGCAGGCAGCAAGGCTGGAGCAGCAAGGCAGGCAGGCTGGCAAGCAGGCTGGCAAGGCAGGCTGCAAGGCAGGCCTTGGAGGGAAGTCAGTGTGTCTGGCACAGGTCTTATCCTCCTGAATGGTGACCTGCCAACTTGGAGCTGATTCCTGGATTTTATATTCGGGAGCTGATGCAAATGCATCCTCTCCAGCAAGCAGCAGTAACGCTAGGC
>BHFT01033502.1:0-24732 GCA_004320025.1 Laticauda laticaudata
CACCCTTTTTTTCCGTCTGGTGGGGTCCTGTTTCGGCCAATGAACTTTTTTGTATGTGAGGATGAGAGCGCTTTTTCCCCTCGTCTTCGCCAAAACTGGGGAACGCTGAGGAGTCACGTGGTGGAGGAGGAGCGTTTCACTAATCAAGCTCAGCCTGTGAATGCGGAGACTAAGCACCTCCCACTTCTGGATGCTCTTCACAGCTCAAAGAGAACGGGCGTATCAGGTAAGTACCAACACCCTTTTACTTTTGCCTTCCATGTTGCAAAAAATCTTTTGAAGTACTAGCAGCTGGCTAACACTTAAATCAGCAAAAATTATGTCAACACATTCCTTCTCATTCAATTTGGGGAAGCACATTACATTTTTAAAAAGTTAAAATTAGGAAGAGATAGTAAATATAAATCTCCCTTTTATCCATTGCTTCCTACCACTAAATCTTTGAATAAGATAAATTTAATAAATTGCACCTCTTATTTATGGAAGAATGAACAAGAATGGGAAACCTTTCTGTTGCTTATTCAATATAATTTTTTGTTTGCTTTCAAATATATACAGACTATAACTATTCCTTAATTGAGATTTTTGTTTATGCTGAACAGAAGCATATACATTTTTAAATATATTCCATTATCCAATAAAATATTATTTAAAGAAATTATTTTGGAACAGCTAACTTTTAAAACTAATATGCTACAAAATCATCTGACTAAAACTTTATCAAAGATGCATTTGGTCTCTTACCTCCAAATCTTCATTCTCATCAATATTTTGTATATTTTGGAATGCAGCAGTATAAATTTCTAAGGCTTTTCCATGAAATAACATTTCAATTGTAATGAATTCTGAAAGTATGTTCTAAAAATAAAGGGTAGAATATTATACATATCTTTATCTCTTGACAGGTGTGGCAATAATTGAACTGCCACTATGAAAACTCAAAAATTTCACTATGCTTGAAAAAAAAAAGTTCAATTTACTGTTTGTAACAGTTTTTGTGTCATTGGTAAAGGCTGACTTAGTATCTGCCTAGAAGAAATCAGTGTAGCCACATTTTATTCCTGAACAGTTGACTAGAATACTTGTTCTTTCCTGACTTCAACTGGGAAAAGTTCTACACTTTCTTGTTTGATGGTTTCTTTTTTTAAAAAAATATTATTTGGGTTTTCACAAAGACAAAATGCAAATAAAAACATCTTTTTTGAAAATATAATGGTCTCAGGTTATCACTTCTTCATGCAGACACAAAACTCAGTTTCATGCTCATTTTTATATTCTATTCCATATCTTATTACCATCTTATATTTTCTAGATAGTTTTTCCCCTCTTTTAAATTGTCTCAACTTTGTCTTTAATTATCTCAATGTCAAGTCAAACATTATAATTTATACTTTTTCTGTCTGTGTTAAATTTTCATATCTTTCTTATGAAGCAATTTTTTCCAATTTATTAGTATGCACCTATATCCTGTTAATTTTAATCCATTCAAACTCTCTATTAAGCTCAATGTAAGGTTTAAAGATTAAGCATTCCATAAATACATATATTTTCCAATAGGATTCTGGTTGAGCAGTTTCTTAAAAACTAGAACACTATATTCTTAAAAAGGAAAAAAAATTGTAAGTATATGTAAATAAAAACCCACATTTCCATTCAATTCAATTCTATCACTAATGATGCATTAAAGTCTTAAAATCTTTAACATTTCTTTTCATGAATGATCATACTTCCTTGGAAACACATAAACTTTCCATGTTATTCTTTTCCCCCCTATTCCTACTGGTAAATTTTTATCAACATTACTAATAATAAAAATTTCCTTTCAAATTCTCTCAATCATTTTAATCATTTATTTATTAGCAAACACCCACTGACATTTACAATAAATATTTTATCATCATATTTCTAAAATTTATTCTGTTGTAGCATATAACAATGCTATCCTTATTTACCGTTGCAGAATCCTTTTACAGATTAAATTTCACCCCAGTATCTCTAAACAAAACTTATGGTAAATCCTTATATCTTTTCCCTGTTTCTCCATTGCTTTTGCTGTCTTACAACTTCTTTTTCCGTTGCCCTTGCTTCGCCCCTCTACTTCTCCCTCCCTTTTTAACCACCCCATCCTTGCTCTAACTCATCTGTAAACCTTCTTGTTTTTTTTTTAAAAATTTTTGATTTTAGAAAAAAAACATAAACAAACACAACACGAAACATAAAAACATAAAACCTCTTTTGAAAGCATCTTGAACTGGGACATCATCTTTGTGGGCAGACAATGCAATTCCAAATATCATGCTTCATATTTATAATACCATTTCCAATAATCTTATAACCATTCTACTATTTCTATTAGCTCTTCCCCTCTTTTAACTTTCTAATTTTAATTTATTTTTGTTCAATCTCATCAGATCATTATATTTATATTCTGTCGCATTTCAACTATATTATCTTTTTTTCTCATTAAACAAAATGTCCTCCTGGTCACTTGATTGGAGTAATGACACCTTATTTAGTCTTTCCGCTAAAATTATAAAACTACCATAATAGAACATAATCCATTCGTATTCTGCGAGTACATTAAATACATCTACAATTTAAAAAAGAAAAAAATAAAAAGAAAATAAATTAAAATAATTAAACATCGATCTATCAAAATGCATTCTAATCATTAATTTAATATTAAATTTTGATTTTTAAAAACATTAACCATTAACTTTCAAGAGTATCATGCTTCTATTGAATGCTATAAACTTTCCATAATTATTCTCCCCCACTTTCACTTGATTTAAAAATGTCATTAAAAGTCCCATTCCCTTTTCTAAATTAATTACTCATTTAGATTCATTTATTTATTCCCAAATGTTCACTACAATCATTATGTTGTTTCCAATTTTCTTATATCATTATTCTTAAATACAAATATAACTAATACATCATATGTACCTTGTGCAGAATCACTTTTTTAATTAAATATTTTACCCATTATCTCTAATATAAACCTTTCTTTAAAACATCTTGCTTCAACACCTTGTCGCTTCTCTCCTTCCCTCAATCTTTTGTTTCCTCTGCCTTTTTTACCCCTTGTCTCTGCGCACCTGTCAGATTTCCCTTTTCTGTATTCCCTTTTTCTTTGTTGCTTCACATTATATCCACTTTCTCACCTTATAGTCTTTTTCCCTTTTTGTTGTTTTTTTTAACGTCTCAATTCACATTTCTTTCTCCCTTTCTTCCCTAAGTCAGAGTTATTCCTTGTTCATTTTAAAATGGCTTCTTCTTGTCCCAGTCTTCTTGTTGGGCATAGCCTTTTTTTGTAATTTCTTGTAGGTAGAGATCACCATTTCTAAGAATTGAAAACGGCAACCAAAGAGCCGCTTCCCTCTTTTTTTCATCTCTTTAAAGTTTTTTAAATCTCATTTTGAAGTTCATCCACAAGTGATGCCATTGATGTTTTTTTCTTTAAAACAACACACCAAGTGTTTTTAATTCCTTCAAAATAGTCCAAAGTCCCAAAGTCAGCAAGCATTCAAATAACACACAAGCTGTTTCTTTTGACACCTTTCTTCCTTTTCACTTTCTCTTCCTGGGATTAGTATTTAGTTACAAAGTTCCAGTTAAAATGTATCTTTTAGAAGTCCTGTTACAATTTAACTTTAGATTCCAGCATCTCCTCCTTCAACTTGTTCTTTATTCTCCCTTCCTCTCCCTCCCACTTACAGAAAAAAAAAAAATTCCTTCTCTTTTTTTCTTATATTCAGAAATCTTTATTATCCCCGTCGCATCAAAAGTTTTCCAGCTTAATACCTGTTGATGCCAAAGCAAATTTTTCCGATTCTTCATTTATCTCTGTTCACTATCAACATAAGAAAGGAGATTGAAATTTTTTTTCCCTTTTCACTTTCACTTCATTCTCTGCTTCCGAAGTCTTCTTTGGGAGTGATGTATCTTTTTTAAAATTGAGTTCCAGGATGCCTTAATTTTTTATCCTGGTCAGCCAAAACTTTCACTTTACACTTCTTCCTCTGCACATTCTTTTCTGGATGAGGGCTTCTTTGAGGCGGCCATTTCTGACCGCTGCTCTACTGCCTTTGGGAGGGGAGTAAGCAGCTGAGAAGGAAAGATGCGGCTTTCCCCGACCCTGGCTGGAATCTCCCCCATCTTAACCGACCTCTACGGGGTGGCTTAGCCTCGAAGCCTTAGCTGGCTTGGGCGCTCCGGAGCACACCCAGGCAGAAACCACGCACGATCGCGGATCCCTGCCTGCCCAGAAGCCCTGCAAACTGGAAGTCCTGTAATCCCTCTTCTCTTTGGCTTTCTAAATATTGTACTTATCTTTCAAATTGTCCTTTTTGGTTGTTTTTTTAATTCTTAAACTTTCACTCTCTTTCCCTTTCTTTTTTCCCCCCACTTAAAATTATTTGATCATTAAAGATGGCTTCTTCTTTGTCCCAATCTTGTTCTGCAAGCATTTCTTGTTGCTTCTCATAGTTCCAGATCTCCATTTCTAAAGATTGAAACACGAAGCCAAAGAACTTCTCCTTTCTTGTGCATCTTCTTTTCTATTTTAAGTTCCGTTTTCAGTTCTTCTAAGAGGGTACCTATTTAAAAACTTTAAACAACCACCCAGTTAATTTTAGGTCATCCAGATGCAAAAACCAAAAATCACCAGTAAATCCAAATAATCCAAAGGCTGTTTCTATTTGCTTCTTTTTTCCATTTCTCTTCCTGGGGTTCTATTATTTTGTTACAAGTTTCCATTAAAATGTATCTTTGAGGAAATTTGTTAAGTTTCACTGTGAATTCCTTTAATTATAGTTCCATTCTTAATTCCAGGTAGTCCTTCCTCCGTTTTTCCAGATCCTGCCTCTATTTTTTTCTCCTTTCCAGCTTTTAAAAACTTTTAAATGTCCAGAAATCTTTATTATCCCTTTGACTTTTATTTTTAGCTTCGTTGCCTATTCATGTCAAAGTGGATTTTTTTTTTCAATTTCTTGCTTAAGTCTCTTAGCTGTCAGTATAAGGAAGGGAAGAAAAAACCTAATCCTTCCCCTTGTCTCTCTCCTTCGCAACTTCGAAATCTTCTTTGGGAACAATGTTGTTAAATTTAATTTCCAGGGTACTTTATTTATTGCTTTTGCTGTTTGACCTGGTCAACCAAAACTGTCTCTTCTTATCTTCCTCCTGCACATTATTTTCCGGTTGAGTTCTTCTTTGTGGTGGCCATTTCTGACTACCGCTGCAACTGCCTTCAGGAAAGGGAGTAATGGCCAGCTGGGGAGGAGAGATGCGGCTCTCCTCAACCCTGCAGGCTGACTCCCCCCTTTTCACCACCTCTGTGGGGTGGCTTAGCCCCGAAACTAGCTGGCGCGGAGTGTTCCAGCAGCGAGCACGGATCGAAGCCTCAGAGAGACGAGGTTTCGGTCTGTCGCTGAAGCTGAGCACTGCTGAGCAGTGTTTTTCATAAATGAGATATTTTAACAAAAGCAGCAATTTACAGGGGTGAAATTGTCTCTGACATGCACTATGAGTGTTTAAAAACTGCCACTTTGAACTATTTAATCAACATTTGAATTCTGTTGCTAAATTTGAACATGCCAATTTTAAAAATAAAACCAGAAATTATATCCTTTCTCGGGTCCTCACATGAAGGCTAACAAACTTGGGTCACTCATTTGCAAGTTCATTAAATGTGTGGAGAGATTTGTTCCCATTTCAGAAAGAGTCTGCTAAACCCCATTATCTGTATTGTTTTGTACTAGAATTACATACCTACCTTAATATCTTTTATTTTTTGTTTTTCAAAATTGTCAATTGTTTCCTCCAACTGCCGACTTGTTCTAGTTGCATCCAGAGACGCTCGCTGTAATTCACTTTCAGCCTTAAAAAATAAAATGATTTTTTTCCTACAACAGAATTTTTCCAATGTTCTATTTAAAAATTATTACATAAACCTCCTTAGAAAGCATACTGCTATATTTATAGTCCCTAGATAGGATACTCTAAATAAATCATGTACTTTCCCACAATTTGGAAAGTGCGACAAAGCTTATAGAAAATACAACTCAAAAAATGTTTCATTGGTGTTTTAGATAACTATATATGGTAAGTGTGAAAGATGCTGTAGACAGCAGTGATTGCAAAAATCTATCTAGTGGACCCACACTAGTATATTGTCACATATATTCAGAACTAGCACAATTGGAAAGGTGGTGAATATCTAGCTCGGATGTAGGATGAGCCTGGTAAATGTTTGGAAACCAACCCACAAGTTTGGAGAATGAACCTTCACCCTCACAATTGGAAAAGCTTGATTTCTTAAATTACATATGTTCTATCATTAAACAGTCAAACTGATCTAGGAACAGTCTTTTTTAAAAAATGTAATCTTTTTAGCTCTTTTCTGAGCATTAAAAGTACCCATTAACTGTAAATCCCTACTGGAAGTGGGACTCAGTGTTTTTCCCATGGACCTGCTGTAGCTTTAGGATCCTTGGGAAAATGTTTAAAAATTTCTAAGATGTAGATGGGAAAATGTTTCTATTTTTCTCACCTGTAACTTAAAATTATTTACTGGAAACATCTGCAATACATTTGCTAATAAAGCACTATTCTTTCAGTGTTTCATTCCTAAAACTTCATTTGAAGATTTTATGGACATTAAGCTGATTTGCTGTAGTTTTTAACTTTAGGAGTAATATCTTTCTTAGTATTTTGAGTTTATTGTTTAATAATTTTTATTTATACTACAGATACCCCATCTTTATATCCTTAGGAAAGAAAACAATAAAAAATAAAAGTTAAAACACCACCAGAATATTTAAATCTAGATTGTGCCCATGCGAAGAACGAGCCACTGGAACTGACATTATAAGCTGTTTACTCCTAACCCTGGTCATCCTAATCAATTTTATTTACAAATATTATGTTAGGACGTAAATAATTATATTTCTTTAAATATGACCAAATTGTAATAGGAAGATCTACAGCAGTTTGGATCTCTTGTGTAGGTAATTAAATTAGCTGTGCAATGTTTTATGCCAATACTAGTCATTAATTTTAATTTTAAAAAATCAATTTAGCCAGCTAATTTACAAATTTTAATAATGTGTGTTAGTCAGAAAACATGCTATCAAACACTCTTGCCTTCTAAAGAAAGAGATCTTTAACCTCTCTATGTGAAAGTATACAGGAGCAAAAAATTAAGCATCTGTTCTGCTGAGACTGAATAGAAGAACTGGAGACGGTGGACCGGAAGGGGTGTGTCTTCAATTTTTCAATTCAGTCCATAGCCAAACAGAGCTGAATACATCCCATGCATGTATCCTGTCAAAACCATTCTGGAGAATCTACTACTATTGATCTTAGTATGTGTAGGTATATATAACTTATTTTTATCTTATTGGTGGAACAATTATAAATATGAAAAAGCATAATTATCAGAATAGAAGACTCACCTGAGACTGAAGGTGTTAACAATAAAGGAATATGTTCTAAATTATAGAAAATACTGCAGCAGTATTTCTGATATTTAAACAATTCTTTCTGTATAACAACTCCTAGTTTATCAGATAGAAATTATTGACGGCTTTTGGTTTTTAGTAAATCTTGAAACTAACAAATTAGGGAGCAAAGAAAGAATCCCTTAAGAAGGTAATTACTTTTAATTGCTGGATAATCAGTGTAGCTGCTTGTCAACTAAGGAATTTTAGGAAAACATTTTACATTCTAATAAATTGTATTTACATGTACCAATTCAACAGTTTAACTATTGCACATAAAGTTTTAAATAAGTATGTGTGCAAAGGATACAATAATGTGTCGATCAGATGGATTTCGTTGACGGGTCCTCTCCAGTTGAGATAACTGTTTTGCTTCTCTGTTCTTTGCTGTTAAAGTTGCTTTGAGATCCTCCTGCAAACATATTTTAGGCATTTTAAAAACTATATTTTTTAAAAAGAGGTTTATAATTTAAATTTTTTATGGAATTCTAAAGCATTTGTTTAGGCTATTGATTAAATGATAATGACAGGTTGAGGCTATTGCTTTAAGATATAGATATATTTTCTCAATTTGTTAGAATTGCTGTAGGATGAACTAGGTAAGTTTTGCTTTTCCAGTGTCTTGGGCAACAGATGAGGAAAACAGCCATTTATCATAACTGGATCTTCAGCTACTGGTATCTAGAGCAGGGGTGAACAATTTTTCCAAGGAGCCACATGAGAAACTGGGACTGTTATGGAGGGCCACCCCCCGCCCCATGTTGCCAGCACTTTGCTTCCCTGCTGCCAATGACCAGACGGACAACCAAAGGGGCTAGCTTTGGCCTGTGGGCCATAAAATGCCTAGTCCGATTTAGAGGTCGATTGCTTCTGATCTGGAAAGTACTAACATGAATTTCATGTGAGATTATCCCACTTTAAGGTAAAGTGAAATTGAATAGCTGCTGCAATTTATAGGAACAAATTTTGTAAGAAAGCATTTACTGCACTTATTCTGTCCAGGTCTTGATTTAATAAGACAAAATATGAATAAGCCTTTTTACTCATGAATGCAGCTCCAACCCCCTCTTTGTTCTGCAATCAAACTAGCAAGTCTATGTTATCTATTTTTCCAAGTTTCCTATACAACAGTATATCACAGAAAATACTGAAATATTAAATCTTTTTTTGATTTAATATTCAGTATATATGTCAGTTTGGATGAACAAATATGCATGCTTCCTGTGTTAAATGTATTTCTTTGTAAATATATGCTTTTGAATTTCAAAGTTTTTCTGTATATTGTCTATATCCAAACAGAGAATTTTAATTACATGGCCTTTTATAGATTTTAGGATTTGATTATTTGAATTAAGACTAGAAATACCAGGTTCTCAGAGAAGTACAGGTAGGCCTCTGTTTACAACCATTCATTTAATGACCCATCAGTTACGACACTGAAAAAAGTATCTTACGACCATTTTTCACACTTATGACCATTACAGGATCCCCATGGTCACATGATCAAAATTCTGACACTTGACAAATGACTCATATTTGTAATAGTTGCAGTATCCCAGAGTCATGTTACCATTTTTTGTGACCTAACAAGCGAAGTCAATGGGGGAAAGCCAGATTCACTAAACAACCATGTCATTATTTAACTGTGGCAAGAAAGGTCATAACATGGGCCAAAATTCACTTAACAAATGTCTCACTAAACAACAGAAATTTTGGGCTCAATTGTGATCGTAAGTTGAGGACTACCTGTACCTTAAACATGAAAAAGTCTGTCACATACTCTTTTAAGTTTTATGATGGTCCCATAACATTTCAGAGGTTCAACAACTTTAGCTTCAAGTCTTTCTACCTATAAAAAGAGATCATGATGAATCATTCTAGAATTTTTCATTGCATAAATTCCCATTACTTTCAGTGAATCTGAAATATAGAAAACAATCAAGAAGGAAATAGAGGAAAAAATATTTGTTCTGAAATTAATATTTAATAAATATTTATTAGCATACTCATCATTTACTTTAAAATACAATTATTAATTTGCTAGTCATCTTTTAAAGTGAAAGATTACATTCAAACACAACTTAAAGCCTTACAAGAGTATCTTCTTAATATACACAAAGCCTTACGACGGTATCTTCTTAATATACTAAAAAAAGATTTTAATTCTTTCTGAAAATGTATTCTGGAACCAATCAGGGATTACATCAGAAATTACCAAAAGATTGAAAGTTCTGTTTATGGGTAAGTTACATTGTGTGGTATTAGATTCCAATGGCCCGAATTGTAATTCATTTATTATGGTCATAACATGCAAACACTCAAAATTTGAGTACTGACATAAGAAAATGCATGAAAGTAAATGTATACCTCTGCCTGGCGATAATCCTGAAGCTTGGAAAACTCATCTGCAAAATTTTTCAATCCAAGCTTTAAATTTGGTGTTTCTGTAGCTGCATAAGCATGTATCTCATTTACTAAAAGGTCTGCTTTGTCTCGTAGCCTGGCAGTTTTTCGTACATATGCTGCAAATATTTGGCACAATTCACCAAAATGTTTTTCCACATTTGAAACAGTTTCCCGTATTTGCCTGGTCTGGTTATCCCTATTTTAAAAAGGAAGAGCTAAATTAACAAAGGCAAAGGACAGTGTTCAAAATTATAAACACATCCAACAATACCAGCAAACTCAACAGATTATTGGGGGAAGCAACATTTGTTAGCCCTAAGCATCCATTAAATTTGAATAGAAAATCGAACCTATACAGATAAATATTGACTTATGATCACCTTAGGTGACTAGATGGGAAATAAGACTCAGCCTACAGACTGCAATTGCCCTCTGTATTCCAGTCGCTTCTGCTGACCTGCTTCCCACTACCCTTTGGGATTCCCCAGGCTTCAACTGGCTCCCAAACAGGCTATTCAGCAGGTAAGGGAGCTTAAAGCTGGTTGGCAGGACAGTATTTCTTGTGAGACTTTTTTCAAAAAATGAGGTTCTGTTTGTGGAGCTTCCTTAAAAATAAATCACCTACACTTTTGCTAGAAACACCATTTGCTGGAATAGATAGAATATAGGCTATGGAATTATATACTACATTTTCCTATCCTTCCCAAAAGTATTTAAGACAGGATTCAGTAATAGGCCTGGCGTTTACGTGTTTATGTAGTTCCTGGTTTGGTTTAGTTTATTGGTTTAATCTGGACTGTGAGATTGCATGTTTTTAACTCTTTTTATTGTTTTGTATCTGTAAGCTGCCCTAAGTGGAGGGGAGTTTCTGGCTATAATAAATGCAAATAAGTTATACCTAGATGAAAGCAACTGCTTTTAGGAAAAGCAACTCATTTGTAGAACATGTCAAAGAGAATAAATACTTCCCTGCAGTAGTGGCTTGTCAAAGGCAAGGGGTGGATGGATATGTTTTTTACTCTTTTTATTGTTTTGTATCTGTAAGCTGCCCGAGGTGGAGGGGAGTTTCTGGCTATAATAAATGCAAATAAGTTATACCTAGATGAAAGCAACTGCTTTTAAAAAAAGCAACTCATTTGTAGAACATGTCATACAGAATAAATAATACTGCTCTGCAGTAAGCAGGTACATATAAAAGGCAAAGAACACAATCCCCTTTGTTTATCACATTGTCTTGCTAAGGAAAACCTAACGACCATATGTGACCAGTTTACTCAGGTCGTGTCCTAACGGCAAACGGCTCATTTCGCCATGTATGGGAAGGGCAGAGCAAGGCGGCTTTCAGTTCATTGGTCAAAAATCGACCCCAACGGCCTTTGTGCCCACGGAAAGAAGCCGGGGAGCTCGAATGGGGGGACGCGGCTGCTTCCCTCACCGGGCGTGGCCCAGAAGGCGAGTCCCCGAGCGCGCTGCCACGCCAGAGATGGACCCGGGCGGGGAGGACTGGGAAAGAAGGAGCAAGAGCTATTTCTGAGGGCCTCAGGCGCCTCATTCCTTTTCGTTCAGGATCAGAGCGAGGATGCCGAGATAGTTTCCAGCGTTTCCCGCCAAAATCCCAAGTCAGGGATGGGGAACTATGGCCCTTTTAGGACTTGTGGACTTCAACTCCCAGGAGCCCTGAGCCACCATGTCCTGGCTCAGGAATTCTGGGAGTTGAAGTCCACAAGTCCTAAAAGGGCCATAGTTCCCCATCCATGCCCTAAAGCATGTACTGGACTACCATTTCCATATGCCCGGATCAAGATGAAGAAGGGTGCTTTTAACTTGACAGGCTTTTTCTTCCGGAAGCCAAACCCAAGCCTCCCTCTTCTCCTTCAACGGGACGGATCGGCCTTCGCCGTACCCGGACAACGCTGCCCTCCATTCCGGGGCGAGCACACACCCCGCGCCAGGAAGCGGGGCACCCGAGCGGGCCCCTCCAAATCGGAAGCCTCTCTTGCCCCTCCGCGACCCGTTACCTGGCGTCCAGCCCCCTGCCCAGCATCAACATGACGATCGCGACCGGCCGCGGCTCCCGCAGACAGTTGAGAGAAAGTGGATGGCGGTACGCATGCGCTTCGCTTCTCTCCGGTTGCCCTGGAAGCCAAGCACCGCCCACCGGCAGCTGAGGCGATGCTGCTCTTTGCTTTTCCAAAGAATGGGAGATCCCTGTCGCTATTTTTTTCCCTCCCTTCCACACTTTGGCAAAGTGGGTGATGATACTTTACGTTCTCTCCTTAATGAAACGTTATTTGCATTTCTGGATAACCCATCTCCGATGGTTCCCTAGGTGGCAGTAAAATGATAGAAAAACTCTTTAAATTTCCCTCTGATCTCTCTCTCTCTCTCTCTCTTTTTTTGCAGCTTAGATATGGCAACCTTATATTTTGGGATTTCCCCAGGGAAACCTGACGGGGAGTCCAGCCTCATTTTCCCTGTCAATTCAAACATCTGTTGTTTTTTTTCCCCTCCTGGGATTTTGAGTGTTGGCTGAATAAAGGCTGAATGTGACTATGTCCCTCATTCTGTGGGAAAATGGAGAAAAATGCAATTTATTTTCAACTTCTGCAGGAATGGCTGCTTCCTAGTAAACGTGTGAATGAAGGAATGGCAAAGGAGACCATGATAAAGGTAGCCAAGGTTTTTCGTAAGTATGATATTTGGTGACTTATATGACCAGTAATTTAACTGTTTGCAGTCACAGTGAATGGGTGCTTTTCCAACACTTCCAGTTATTGTAAAATATTGCACCACCTTGGTCATATGCCTGCATTTCTGGCGCTTTTCAACTTGTTTGTAGTTACAACCCATTGCAAAGGGCCCTACAATTGTGATTTCTGTTTGCAAACTTCTTTGCTGGCTTCCTCAGAAAATCAATTCAGTGGGAAAGGTGGTGAGAGGAGGGGATGTTGGATTTTAAGGACTGTTCCCAGCATGCTGAGGGATTTCCCCTCCTCTCCATACAGAGAGGGAAATTCTGTGAAAAGAGCTGTGGTGGAGCAGTGCTTACAATGCAGTACTGCAGGCTAATTCTGCCAACATCCAGCAATTCAATTCTTACCGGCTCAAGGTTGACTCAGCCTTTCATCTGTGATGACCCAGAGTATCTCAGAAATATAACAAAACCCAAAACGTAACTAAAAGTCCTTTGATGCCTTCAACTTGGCTTCACTGTTTAATTGTTCACAGTGGAGGAGTAAATTACTTTCAAAATAACATTTCAAAGGAAAGAAACACAGTTCAAATTCAAAGAGACGATAACAAAGCAAAAACCAAAAATAAACCGCACTGAATAAAGTTCCACGACAGACCAGGATAGATAATTGCCAACTTCAGGAAGATAACCAGGTACAGTCCATTGGAAGAACGCCAACCAAGACAAACCTTTAGGAATAAAACACTCATTTCTCTCCAGCGTCTGTTAGCACGCAGGTCCAAACTCTTATGCAAATCTCACACCTGCAACCCATGAAGAGGATCATGGCCCTTTCTTCCTGAGTAGACCACGTTTTACCCTGATCCTCTCCTCCCTGCATGCCTTAGGATGGATAGGGGATGGGCCTGGGTCTTCCTCTGACTGCTCAGCTGGCCTCTACCCTTCCCCAGCCTCCTCCACCACCTCTGGAGCCACACTTCCACTCCCTGTTGGGTGTTCCTCCTCTTCCTCAGAGTCAGTCTTCACCAGGGGCATGACATCATCCTTCCAAGTTTGTTAAAATGAGGATCCAGATTGTTGAGGTCAATATGCTGAAAAAGCGCTTAGAGAGGACTGTAAAGCACTATGAAGTGGTATATAAGTTTAGGTGCTATTGCTGTGCATGGGAGGAACGGACCTCAAATTTGGTACAAATGCTAGGGAAAGCCAGCATTCTGAACTAGTGTTTCCCTTCCCATCCAGAAGGCTGAGAAAGATGGAAGGGGAGTAGAAATTGGTAGTGAATGCCAATCTTCTGAGCCTTTTTCTGGAAGAGAGGAGAAAAATCCCTCAATGTACTTGGAAGAAAGGACCTCAAAACTGGCAAAAATGCTCGCAAATGTCAGTATTCTCATGGTTACTCTTTCTAGTGGTCTTGATGACCATAACTGGGAGCGCCAGGATTACAGTTGTTGAGGGAAGGAAGTGTCATGTGGGATCTTGCTTCATGACCACTTTCCTCAACAAGCAAGATTCTGGCCCCAACTATGGTTGTAAGTGGAGGATTACATGTATTAGAAACAAGATGTGGAACTAGAAAAACAGGCTGCTGTGTTCTACCAGTCTCTTGGGACCCTATGGAGGCATGAATGCAAAAGTGAGGAAGAAACATCCTTGAACGTAGCTGGCTGGCTGAAGGTTTGAAGGAGATAGTTGGTTCAGAAATATGAAATATAAATTAAACAAACATGGATGGGATGGTAGTTGTTAGGAATCTGTCCACCAATTAGTTGGATTGGCAATATATAAACCTACAATGTATGTTTGTAGCTTTAAGACAAAATCACTGTATTGATTTATACTATATTCCGATTGGTTGATTATATTGCAAATTACCATAAGAGGAAGCTAGAGATCATAGCTTGCTCTCTGACGTTCTGTCTCTCTGACATTCTGTTGCTCTCTAAGGTTCTCTGTTGTATTTATGCTGTGCTTATACTTTGATATTTTTGTTTACTGTAAATGAGAAAGGCAACTGGTAAGAAGACTTTGTAATTGGATATTCTTTGGACTGTTAAACGTATATGACTTGGGCCATTTATTGGACTGTGCTATTTCTTAAAGTAGATTTTAACTCAATTTAGTGTATCTGTGTGTAGCTGAATAATTATTCATAACTCCTCTCATAAATGTTTCCATGTGCATATCCTTGTTACTCAAGGGTTATTCTGTAAATATCTTAACAGTAGTACAACATTTTGTGATGGCCAGTAGTCCTCTGTGGACCACAGAGTACTGTTTCTGAAGCCATTGTAATTCTAGACTGCTGTTAAACAAACAGTTGTAAGTCAAGAAGTGCCTGTAATGGTAAAGGCACCAGGCTAGAAAGAAGGAGATTATGAGTTCTACTCCAGCTGTAGGCATGAACTTGGGTGGGTGCTCTTGGGCCAGCTATATATTCTTGCTCCTCCCTAGGAAGGAGGCAGTCAGCTCTGTCATCTTGCTCGGAAAACTGCAGAGACTAGTTTGGGCAGTTGCCAGAAATCAACACTGACTTGAAGACACCCCCCACCCCACCCTACCCCATCCCACCCCACCCCAAAATAACCCTTAAAGCCCACTATGAGTGGTATACAATTAAAACCAGTACAATACCTAAAAATGACCATCTCAAAGAGCATCACCTAATGGGGGAAACATAGCATAATCAAAACCAACAGATGAGCATACCGTATCACCAGCTTTTTCGAAGAGCTTGGGGAAAACCCTAGATTTTTTGAAAAAAGGTCTAAAGGTTTGCAGGGAACTCCAAACTTTCTAAGAGGACACTATTCCAGGATCAGGACTCTGCACTGTACTTTTTGTCATCTGCATTGGTAGAGAATTGTCATATATGTATACAAGGCCAACTTATACCGTTTATCATTCCTAGAACTTCTGATATTTCTGTTAAAATATTTTCTATATAACATGTAGCTTTGACCTCAGCATTCTTAAATTAAGACACTAAATATAAGGCATATTGGACTTTTAGGCGGTGCAGATGTGGCACCAAATCAGCTCAAATTCTGAAAAATGATGAAAAATGCACATTTCTGGTCAAATGCCAAACCTGCAGAGCCAAATTCCTATACCTAGGCTTTGTTTTCTGCAGCTACAGACTTCCAGTCCTTGTGTGAATATACATCTTGGAAATTATGCGGATAGTACAACTCTTTTCCTCTGGCAACTTGCCAGACAATGCACTTGAATATTTTCCTAAAGTTCTGCAAAGACATTTTGCTTGAATTTGTTTTCTCTGTTTAGTGGTAAGCAAACAGTAGGTGGCATTCACTTAGTATGATTTGGATTTTTATAGTATGGTTTTCTTGGCTGCTGTTTATGACTAATTTTGTTTTATAATATTTTTATTCATCCCGATTGCTCAGGGGTGGGTGAGTGGAAAAATTTAAATATACGGAGAAAGTAAATGAGCAGTATCTGGATAAGAAAAAGAAAACCTTTTCTAAACTTTGTTGAAAATAGACCCCTGGAGTTCTCCATTCTGAATCCCAAGCCCAGATGGCACACGTCACGTGCCCACAGATTCCTGAAATATTAGTTTTAATTTACTGATGGCATAGCCCAGCAGGTTGCAGTAAAATGGAAGGAGTAGGGAAAATGGTACCAGTAGTAGAAGTTTGGTATTAGAGAAAAGGAAATATCTTGTGTGTTAGGAAGCTGGAGCCCAGGGCTTGCAATTACCAGGATGTAAGAAAGAGCTAATGAGTGTAAAAATAAATGGAGAAAATTGTAAAGTAATTTGATCCCAGGGAGAAATAAGAGCTTCTTAGCAGAAAAAGGGGAGCTTGCAAGAAACCTGAAATTAGAAGAGGCGAGAGAAATGAACAAAACCTAATTTGTTGAAAATACAAAAGGTGTAATGTTGTGAGTTGCACAGAAGGTGCCTATAGGCAAGTGCAAACCTAGGAACTCCACTGAGGGAAATAGACCCAGAGAAACCAATGTGGGAAGAAATGGCTAAAAAAAGAGAAGGAAGTGGCAAGCTTAGTGCAATGTTTCTCAACCTCAACAACTTTGAGGTGTGTGGACTTCAGCTCCCAGAATTCCCTCAGCCAGCATGATCTATCTCTTTTATGATTGTTACGACATACAACCATGATGGGCAAGCTCCATTTATGGTTGGAGAAGACTACTGTACATTTGCATGAATATCTTAGATTACTGCATCAACTTACCACTTAGAGTAGAGGTGGACAACTATATCAACTTGTGGACTTCATGAAATTCTAGGAGTTGAAGTCCACAAGTCATAAAGTCCAAAGGCCGTAGTTGCCCATCACTGACTTAGAGTCATTATGATTGACATGCATTAAAAGCATTTGTAATAAACAAACAGACTCTGAAATTTTCAGCCTCAATTAACATCTATGCTTTGAGCCTGGGAAAAGGGCTTGGAAATTACCATTGGTGCAAACCATGATGATTAAGTAGTTCATAAAACAGGATCACATGATCTCTCAGCATTAGCACTTATATACAGCTTCATAGTGCTTTTACAGCCCTCTCTAAGCGGTTTACAGAGTAAGCATATTGCACCCAACAATCTGGGTCCTCATTTTACCCACCTTAGAAGAATGGAAGGCTGAATCAACCTTGCTCTCTTGCTAGAGTTTCACGATATCTGGTTCCTTTCTGGGTTCATTTTTTTACTGCTGTTTTTTATATTTAAAACTGTAAAATGCTTAGGTTAGGGATCCCTATGTTAGGGACTCTACTCCTGTCTTGAACTTGACTTGCTAATTGCATCAACAAGAGAGGCTTGTGTAAAAGACCTTGCTGTTGGATGGTTTTGAAGTTATGGAAGTTTGTATCCCTCAGAGAAAGAAATACTATATATATGCCTGTAGATCTTTCAGGAATGGTGGAAGATAAATATCATTAATAAAATAAAATGTACAGAAAAAACATTGAATAAAGATACTTTTTCGGTTGTGTGATTAATATAAGAGTTGTGCAAAACATGCAAAAAGATGCCTCACCAAAGGATGCTTTGAACAAAGTATCTTTTCTCAAGGCATTTAGGTTGACATCTTGAACGCTTGGTGCATCTGTTTCCAAAATGTGTTTGCAAGATACAAACCACACGACTTCTGGGACCACCAATGAAATGACAATGGACTGTTTGGGAAAAGCATGTGTGAAACATGCGGACAACATTCCTGGAAAGTGCATTTTCTTCAACACTTTAAGAATGTTTAATACGTCTTTGTCCTTGCTGAGCAGTCTCCAAAACTAGAACTGTTCTCTTTGGTCAATGTATTTTGTAGGTCAGCAAAGAACTTTACTATCTAAGAATTTTGGGAATTAGTCCCACCACAGTCAAAAGAGTCCAATTTGGGAAGGTTGACACATCTGTTCACAGTCATGTGACTGATTAAAATGTTATTTTCTACTAAAAATGACTAGTAATCCCCAACTGATGACCAAAATTGGGCCCTTTTTGCCGCTGTTGTGAAGTGAATCACTGCAGTTGTTAAGTGAAACATCATTAAAGCAAATCCAGCTTCCCGCATTAACTTTGCTTGCAGGAAGCTGGCTGGGAAGGTTACAAATGGTGCTCCCATGACCCTGGATTCTGTAACCATCATAAATACAGGAGGGTTGCCAAGCGCTTGCATTTTGATCATGTGACCAGTTCTAAATCACTTTAAAAAAAATGTGTTGTAACTTCAAACAGTCGCTAAACAAATAGTTGTAGGTCAAGAATAGACTCCTTTGGACAAAGAATGGAAGGACAGACAGAACTAGATTGTCTATGTAAAAATAAGATAGAATTCTTTATTGACCAAGTGTGATTGAACACAAGGAATTTGTCTTGGTGCAAATGCTCTCAGTGTACATAAAAAAAAGATCCATTTGTCAAGAGTCAAGAATCATCAGGTACAACACTTTATGATAGTCATAGGGTACAATAAGCAAATCATACTAGGAAACAGTCAATAAAAATCATTAGGATACAAGCAACAAGGTTACAATCATACAGTCATATGTGGGAGGAGATGGGTGATGCAGACTTTGTAAATAGTTGGACAGTGTTGAGGGAATTATTTGTTTAGCAGAGTGATGGAGTTTGGGAAAAAAACTCTCCTTGTATTTAGAAACAGTTTATGTCCAGGATGTGAGGGGCCTGTAATAATAATTCGGAATAAATAATGAAATAATAAATAAGAATAAATAATTCAGAATGAAGCTTAAATTGCCCTAAAGATTTTCCTTTATTGAATATGTACATTTTGGTCACTATTAATATGAAAATGTGGAAAATGTATCTGTATTCAAAATGAACTGTCTGGGCTATACAAGCTTTGTTTTCATATTACAAAAAATGGAAGAAAAGCTGAAAGAATAATAATTCCTTTAGAAAGACAATGTTGAATCTTTGGTTGACATGACTGATATGACCTGATTTATGGAGTAGTAAAATGCTGAATTTGGCTACAGGATCTGGGAGATTGAGGGCTTGGCAACATTGGTCTCTGGGCATTATAATCAGTTTCTACAATTTAACAAGGGGGTAGTAAGTGGGGATTTTCTGCAGGCAAACCTGGAAAAGACATGTGGAAAAATTCTTTTAGAAGGCTTTAAGATCATAGCAACAGTCAGCAGATGGTGGTGTTGCATTACATTTCCTGATGTCTTTTTAGTTGGGCTTTTAAATTTTTTTAGTTCAGAGCATAAGGAATAACAGGAGAGCTTGTCTTAGCTCTTTCTTGGAGTAAATTTAAAGTAATACGTCCAGCATTGCTGCCAGGCTGAGTTTTTTTTTTTTTTTAGAAGAAAAGAGAATACCTGTTCTTAGTTTTGTTTCTTNTTTTTTTTTTTTTTTAGAAGAAAAGAGAATACCTGTTCTTAGTTTTGTTTCTTTGGTCCAACTTCCAAATATCATATACAGTATGATATATCCAGTCATGAAACATAGCCATATCCTATCTTAAGGAAAAGAGCTAAAGGATTTAAAATATTTGCTATTACCTAATATGAAAAATGTATTCAACCCAGCCATAGACATAGCTGTAATCATGGGTGGCACTTTTTTAAAAAAATAATTTTCTGTTGGAAAAATAAATTATCAGGAAGAAGTGATCCTCAGACAATAAGCCAGCTGTGTAACACTCTTATTTCAGTGAATGATTCTATTTTGTGTAATATAACTAGTGATATAGTAAGACAAGAAAGTCTGTGGAAATGACTCAACACAATCCTGCTCTCTAAATTGTGCTGGTTTATTTCTTATTTTATATTACGGAGAAACTCAGTCATGATGAATTTGTATTTGTACAATTTACATCTTTTTTCCTCCTTACATTCCATCACTTGGGGTATAATATCATTTTTATTGCAAAAAAAAAAAAGCTTCAAGGTTTTTAAAGCTTCAGGAATGAGAAATAGATTTGTCTTGGAAAATAATGTTTCCTCCTCCAGTTTTTGGTGACCATGCACAAGACTTCTTTTGGGGAACCAGAATTCAAATGTGTCTGCCAAGACTTTGACTCCACCAAAAAGAGTATAACACAAATAATATACTTTATTTTTTTCTGAATTTGTGATGAAAATAATTCTACTACTTATTAAAAATGCACATAAACATATAATAAGGTACACTAGCTGTAATTTCATCTGCAAGTTGACCTATTTAGTGCAGCAGATTTAACAGTTCCAACACTGCACAGAGAAAAACATATAGAGTTTTTCTATGTAAAAATATTTCTTATATTTCCAGCAAGAAAATCTTCAGATTTTGAACAGAAGAAACTACCTGCTCATTTCCAAAACTGAATTCTACTGAGCTATTGCTGTGCATACAAAAGCAGACTTCTATCTCTCATACAATTTCATTCTCTGAAAGCATGTTGGCACATAGGATGCTCATAAAGTAATTATAAAATTGGTTATCCACTTGATAATTTTCTCAGGACCTCCAATTTAAACAACCTTAACTTTAATCATTTCATAAAACTGAATCTCAGAAATGCTGTCCTCTGATCTCATTTAGTTTACCATGTGCAAATTGAAATGCTTATTTCAGATGTCAGATTGCATTTTGAAGCAACATGGATAATGAAGACAGCTCAACAAACCTTCATTCTAATCTTTTAATATTACTTATTTATCCATGCTTTTAAATTTTTTTCTGATGATATTATGCCCTTTACAGGTGCCCAAACTGAAAATGATTTTTCCTCAAGTGAAAATTCACAGAACTCTCCCTAGCAAGAGTTATTTAAAATGAAAACATAGAGGTGTAAAAATTCTAAAAAATAACTACTTTTCAGTTTAGGACAAATATACCTTGAGGTCATTAAGGCAGTCTCTAAGTCTTTTTTGAATAGCATTCTGGTTTACCAGACAGGAGGCATCTGTCTTCACTGATAGGCAGCAGTTCTTCAGCTGGCTCTCTACATAATCTGAGAACCAACTCTTGCAAGCAACATTTAGAAATTGGACTGCTATTTTTATTTTTCTCAAAGTACTCCAAAAGATGATTATACTTATAAATAATTGCTGAAAAGTGAAAAGTGCCCAGTGCACATTATTGGAAGGTCTGAAAGTTACTAAATCATATTCAGAAGTATTCGCTATTTCTTGAAATTTACAAGTTTTGTGGAAGTTTGAAGGAGCATCTCAAGGCTAAGTGATCACCTTTTCAAGATTGAATCGGCTCTCTTCTGAAAGGTAACATTCAAGAGAGGAAACTTGTTAAGAGTCCTTTCCTCAGAAGAATGCCATCTAAAGCTGGGGTGGTTCAGTGGTTAGTATTGCAGGTTAATTCAGCTCACTGCCAGGAGTTCAATTCTCACCAGCTCAGGGTTGACTTAGCCTTCTATCCTTCCAAGTTGTTAAAATTGTTGGGGGCAATTGGTGGGATTCAAATTTTTTTACTACCAGTTCTGTGAGTGTGGCTTGGTTGGCGTGGCTTGGTTGGTGTGACGGGAAGGATACTGTAAAATCTCCATTCCCACCCAATTCCTGGGGGAAGGTTACTGCAAAATCCCATTCCGTCCCCATCCCACTAACCTGCTTTCCAGCTCCGTTCTCCTATGCAGGGCAACAAAAGACCCAGCCAATCACCCGGGACTCGGGAGGCAGAAAATAGATGGGGGCAGGGCCAGTCAGAGGTGGTATTTGTCAGTTCTCTGAACTACTCAAAATTTCTGCTACCAGTTCTCCAGAACTGGTCAGAACCTGCTGAATACCAACTCTGCATACTCTGTAAACTGCTTAGAAAGTGTTGTAAAGCTCTATGAAGCAGTATATAAATCTATATGCTATTGCTATCTACAGGCCCCCTGAGGACTAGTTTTTTCAGGTGATGTTACTCTTCTATAGAACAAAGCACTATAGATAGCAGGACCTCTTCCACATTTTTGATCTTTGGATGGCCCCTCATTTGAGGATATAGGAGATTACTGTATCCCTATAATAATGATGTATTACTTAGTTGTATTCTAGAGTTCTAGAGTTGTTTAGATGTTTTGGTGTTTGTAAACCACTCAAAATCTATGGGAACTGACTAGCATACAAGCCTCAGCAAGCAAGTAAGCAGGCAAAGAAAGGAAGAAAGTAGAGGGCCAAATATCCTTGATGGATCCACCTGTGTTTTCATCAAAAGCTAAAATATGAAATGATGCCAATGCTGCACAATTCTGCTAATACTTTCAAGAAATTCAAAATAATAATTCTTTTCCAATTCTCTGATATATGCATGTACTTTTCTCTGTGTTTATTAATATCTTAAATAGAAAGCATTAAGCTGTTCATTTTTGTAGCCAACAAAAACATCGTCAATAAGAACTTTAATTTCTTCTAGATTTCATTGTTTGTGTTCCAGATTAATTTTGTCTTTTCTGTGTTTTTGGAGGGATTTTCAAGCAGCATGCTTTCAAGCAGTTGCTTATATTGTATTAAAGTAATTTCAGTGGTTAGTTTGTGCTTCACCAAGTTGTCCAATCTACTTGTCTCTCCCACCAGGTAAATAAACTTTCCTGCCTGTGTCAGTTTGATTAACAGCAATGTAAGCCACACAGCCTTTTTGTGAAGCTCTCAGATCTAACAGGCAAAGTCATGAGGGATGGACCGAGAGGTTTGTTGCTTCCAGCCAGTGGAAAGGCAGACACGTGTGAATATACTGGAAGGTAATTCTAGTCACAGAAAGGAAGTGAGTAGCTAAGCCTGGAAGGTTCCTGGATTGTGCAAATGATACTTCTATATGGTAGTATTTGGAAATGCAAATTGTTCAGTTTAGGGTAATGCGTTTATATTTTCTTAGTTGGCTTTTGAACAAAGGTGAAATTATTATTATTGTTATTAAACTTATTATTTCTTAGCAATACTTCATTTTTTCATCTTGTGTTTTGCCATGTATGTTTGATTCATCCAGTGAACCTTTAGAACATGGGTGTCAAACTCATAGCGTCATGTTGCGATCACAAGATGTTTTGTGATTTTTTCCCTTTGTGGAGCTGGGGTGGGCATGGCCTATGTGTAACACACCTAGCCTGCGGGTCATCAGTTTGACACCCCTGTCCTAGAAGCAGTAGAGCTGGCAGTTTTGAATGTTTTTTTTTCTCATTTTGGGCCAGATTTTTAAGGATCAGAATGGCTGCAATATCTACAGAGGGAACAGTGTCATTAGCCACACCACTACATAGGTGATTATAGCAGGAGAGCAGTGTTAGTCTAAGGGAGCAAACTAAGTATCAGGAATCTGGCATTAAATGAAGTGAGCTGCAGTTCATGAGAATACATGCCTTTTAATCAAGTTTATTGGTTGGGAAAGGTACTACCTGATTCTTATTTTTTTTTTAAACTCTTACCCAGAAGAGAATGAGAAATTGCAGGTGGAAAAAAGTTGTCTTCTTTTTCTTCAGGTATTAAACTTGTTTCCCCTCCTTCATCCTGGATCCACCTGAGGTTATTGTAACCTTGTCTCAATATTTCTCAGACTTGGCAATGTTACGAATATAATAATAGAATTATGAAGCAATTTATGAAAAAAAAACCCATATCCCTGGCAGAGTGATGATATGGCTTGTTAATTAAGCAAATACCTATCTAAAAAACATACATTGAATATATTGGAAATCAATGAAAATTTGATGTATCCTCATATGTGCAGAACTGCATCTTTTAAGGTAAGGATGTTGAAGCTGTGATTTGACAGATGTTTATTAGCTTTAATTCCCAGTGATTCCAACCAATATGGTCAACAGTATGGCTTGCTGGGAGTTATAGTCCAACAACAACAAAATGACATAGGCGTGCTTAATTTTCTACCTAAGGTCCACATATTTTGTTAGGACACTTCATTAGACCAAAGCATGTTCATGAATCTCCTTCTAGAGGATAGCAAAATACTATTAGAACAGTACAGATATTGGTTATGTATTACTTTAGACTCTATCCTGCCATTTTGAATTACAGTGATCCCATGTATAATGTTCATTCTCTTCCCATTTTTTTTTCAAAATGACCAAGTGGTAAAAGCAGAATAAATTGGATTTTTTTTTTTTTATCAAAGTCCCTTTTAAAAATGGAATGAATACAGAACTCATTCTTCTGATTACTACGTGAAAGCTAAATTGTATTGGTAAGAAAACAGATATAAAATATTAATGTGACATGTAATATAAAACCAGTAACTTTGATGTTGGTAGTACCAGTAACTTTGATGTTAGCACTTGGTAGAGCAGCTGTGTCACACAGCTTAGATGTGTGACAATATATTTATACATATAAGGATCAGAAATGTGCAAACAATTGGTATTCTCTGTGGCACTATATGGATGGAAAAGGTGAACTTTGAAGAACTAAGATAGAAAAAATATTGATACTTCTGAAGGTTGGTGTTTGGAGAAGATACCTGAGAATACTATGGATAAGCAGGAAAACAAATGGATCATTGAACCAATCTAGCGTTCTCACTCGAGGTACAAATGACAGGCTCAATGTATCCTACTTATACTAGCCTTGCAGAAATGGTGGAGGTTTACTTCAAGTTAATAAGTGTTGAAGAAGAAAATAATGAATTGGCTGATTATGTAAAAGACAGCCAAGAGCAAGCACTGATGTAAGCTAAGCATTGGAACTTAT
>BHFT01033502.1:24753-74253 GCA_004320025.1 Laticauda laticaudata
TTATGTAAAAGACAGCCAAGAGCAAGCACTGATGTAAGCTAAGCATTGGAACTTATTTACTGTATAGGAAATAAAACATAAATATTGAACAGAATGTGGGTAAGAAAAGCATTACATGGTCAATTTCTACAAAAGATCAAGAAAAAGTGGATAAAGATAAACCTTGGAAAAGGTACAATTGAAATCTTAAAAAAAGAAACTGAAGGCTTGACTTTGGCTGCTCACCTGGAAGCTATTTGAAATAATGCAATCAAGGTCACAATTGAAAAATTGTCAAATGATTCAAAGTGCAGATTATCTAAAGAAGCAGAAGAAACAGTACATTATATACTCAGTGCACAGCAGAAAATTACAGAAGCTGATCATAACCAAAAACATAACACGGTCGCCAAAATTATTCACTGGAACATCTGTAAATATTATCATGTGCCAATAACAAAAACTTGGTGGGAACATATATTTGAAAAAGTAATAAAAAATGAGCAGGTTAAAATATTGTGGGATTTCCAAATACAAATTAATAAAGCCTTATTCATAACACACTAGATTTAATTATGATTGAAAAGAAAAAAAGTATGGATAAGTGATCTGGCAATACCGAAAGATAATGAAATAAGAAAAAAAAGAATTGGAGAAGAACACAAAAGTATCAACTGAAGTTGAAATTTTGTAATGGAAATCTTCATATGAAGTTTTTTTTAAAAAAAATCTGTAAGAATGATAAGAGTCTGGTAATATATTGTACTTCCTACTATTTTTCCAGGTTCTTGATTGAGAGAGGCCATTGTGTATCCTTGCCAGCATTAAAACATAGTACCATTTTAAGGCAAAATTTATACTGGTGACCATTCAGTTGTGTGACCTCCCAATATTATTTACAGAATCTCAGAAAAAACAAACCTACAGGTTCACTCATTAACTGGAATAGAAGACGAAATTATAGGATTTCATGCTGTTATTTCATAGATTTCTGGGGATGATCCGCATCAGAGAAATTGCCAAAATGAAGCTTCGATTGGGTCAAAAAGAATGAAAACGTAAAGCTATGCATGCAAAACCAGGGAAACAAAGTGCCTCAGAATAGCAATCATAGTATAATACACAAATGTGGTGCTGATACATACTATAGTAAATTGCAGAAGCATGAAAGTGAATTAAGTCATTTTACTTTATCCTCTTTTTTTAGTTTCTGCTTCTGTAGCTACCTTTAATAATTCCTCTGCAAATTATATCTGCATTCCCCGAGAAGCGAGAATGAAGCTGTTACTAAATATTAAGAGCCAAGCTTCCCTGCTTTGTAGCTTCTTCTTCTCTGTTAGCGGTGAATGTAAATTAGCAGACAATCAAGGTTACCTTGTGATTCAGGCCACAGTTCCCTGGCAGGGAATTTAGCCCAAGCATCTGCCTGTGGGTGGGTGGGGGGTAGGGGAGGGAGAAAGACAGAGAGGACTGTGGCATAATCCTGGAAGGGAATAGACAGGAAAAGCTGCTTTGATTTCATGAGAGAAAGAGAAAAAGTTTTGGGAGGTTTAGCTGGGTGGTAAGAAACAATTTTAGGAGTCATGGGGTTTGCTTACATCCTTTGATCTCTCAGGAATTACCAGTGCCTGCTTCTCATCAGCTTATCCTATATATTTATATATTAAGTCCATATATGTCACAACTGAATAAAATAAATTAATGACTGTTCCTAGAGACATAATTCAGGGAGGTCTTGATTATGTCACTGAATCAGTTTCTTGATTATGGCACTGAAGTGGTGCTTCACATTTTTCTCTTTTTTACATATTCTTGAGAGCTGAGCTATATATCTTAGCACCTGGTAAATTGCAGATTCATTATTATTTTAATCTGTTTCCCCCTATAGTTTCTTCAGCAAGTTGTCAAGAATTCATGAGAAAGTATTATGATGGTAGATTGTATTAAAACACTGTGAACTGAGTTCTCATTGGGCTCTGGGTTCCATAGCTTTATTTTATATTCTCACATTATGTATTTTAAAAATATTTAAAAACCTTATTAGTTATAAGCTAAGATAAGTCTACATGTACCCCATGTGTATGCATCAAATTTATTCATTTAAAGTAGTACGATATTGATTGCGTAGCTCTGAATAGCATGTCAGGGGCAACTTAAATATTAGCCAGATCCAAATAAAGATTTAAAACATAAAAATATTCTAACTTATAATTATATTTAATTTATCTGTTATATTTTAACCTGAGTGCATATGTGTATATGTATGGTGATCGCCATTTCCATGCTTCTTTATTCCTAAATTCAAAATAAATTATAGAAAATGAGAAAACATATTTTTTCAAATATATACATACTAGCTCGATACCCGTGCTTCGCTATGAAACTATGTGGTTGGGGAGAAAAATAAAAGGAAAAAAAAATGCCTCTGCCTACCAGCATACATGGATATTCATCTGGCTAGTGTTCTGTCAGTGTGTGAGAGTGCTGAGGGCTGTTTGGAAACTGAAACAGTATTTGCTGTGTGAACAAGGAGACAGCAAGTAGCCTGGGTGTGGCTTAGCTCAGCTGTTCTGTACTAAAGCTGCTTGGTGCTATGAAACTAAAACAAACTCCTTTCCTCTGCTTGTGTTTTGCATTTGGAACAGATTTCTTTTCAGGTGAGTAGAACTCCTTAGCATCAGAACGTGTTAATAATATACAAAACACTCATGTTCTGATGGTCATTTCGAAAAATCCTTTCTTCGTGAGCACCTAGAAGCCAAGAGGAACACATGTGCCAAATTTCAAGTTTGTAGGCTTCACAGTTCTGGAGATTATGTGATGATGCGTGACTGGTATTTTGCTTATATATATATATATATTGAGGAAAGTAAGGAACGTGGCCTTGATAGAGATACCTAGGCAAAAGATAGGTATCTAAAACAGCATTTTTAAATCCTGAGAAACAAAATAATATTCAGAAGCAGTTCAGGAAGATGCCACCCTGATTCACTGAATTGTCAGAACAGGAGTAATACAGGATTACAGCGTAATCAGTCCAGCAAGATACTATTATTATAGCCACTTTCAGAAAAGTATCCATGGAGATTCTCAGACATCCAGGTCATGGTTGTCCCAAAAGTGCATTTTTCAAGAAGCAACTGGACTTCAGCTCTGAGCTGAAGAAGGTTCTTGGATGAGAAGCGAAACATCTTCAAAGAAAAACAAGAAAGTCCAGATTTCAGAAAAGTAGTTTTAGTTTTCTCAATTTCTTGGTCTGTTCTACCTAGCAGGATTGGTAGCGTGTGTTTGTGTGTGTGCACACACATACCTTTATATCTGCGTATATGTAGTAGGACAAGACATGGATGTGGCTCCTGTAGCTATTGCTGAATATTAAATTAAGTGAATAAATTAAAAGCAAAATGACCTAAGGAAAAACAGGAGAATCTTAATTTATGTCACCTCTCTGGGGTAGTTTTAAAAGGGACCTGCTCAAAGGTGGAAAACCATTGTGATCACAATTTTGTAGAAGGCACAAAGAGTCTGAGGATATGGGGTGTGTGTGGGTGGATAGGAGGATTCAAAATTGGCAAGATGAGGGTGCAGCATCCACTTTTATATATGTGTTGATAAAGCACACATGTTTAAAAGAGACATGGCTTGCACTGTGATACTCTGTCTGCCTATGATGTCCCAGAGTGTAATACAAATGTAACAAAATCCAAAACATAAATAAATGTCCTTTAATGCCTCCAATTTGGCCCCACTGTACAATAATTCTCAGTTGGAGATAAAAAACTTGTTCAAAAATAGCCTTCAAAAGTAAGCAAAACAGTCTGAACTTAATGAGCAGATAGAGGTGAAATAAAAACCAAAACAAACTACAAAAGGCCTTGCTTTTCTCTGATCCTCTCCTCCCTGCGTGACCTAGGATGGATAGGGGATGGGCCTGGATCCTCCTCTGATTGCTTAGCTGGCCTCTGCCCTTCCCCAGCCTCCTCCACCATCTCTGGAGCCACACTCCCACTCCCTCTTGGCTGTTCCTCTTCCTCAGAGTCAGTCTCCACCAGGGGCATGACACTATCCCCCCTTGCATGCCCCCCTCTCCCAGGACCAGGCGGACAAGGACATTGAGGAAACTGAGTGTGAAAGTCCTGGACCAAATGAGCAGCATGATGTCAGTGGCATCAACCCAGGTGAAGTCCTCTGGTCCATAACCTTTCCATGCCACCAAATACTGAAATTGACCTCGCAACTGGTGTGAATCTCAGATGCTATCCACTTCATACTCCTCCCGTCCCAGAGGGGCTACTGGGGCCAGTCTGGTCTATGCGGACTGTTGGCCGAGGCAGGGACTAACAGGGAACAATGAAAAACAGGATGGCTATGCATGGTCCATGACAGGGAGAGACGATAAGCCACAGGATTGATCATTGCCTCGACTGGAAAAGGTCCCAAGTCATGGTGATCGAGCTTTTTCGATGGTCACGTCATTGGTAAGTATCGAGTAGAGAGCCAAACCCAATTGCCTACCACTAAAGGTGGAACATTGTGACAATGTCGGTCTGCAAACTGTTTATAGTCCTCCTTGGCTATCTCTAGTTGATTGTGGACCATGTGGTGCACGGCTTTTAACTCCTGCAAAAAAGTATCCACTGCCGGAACTGGGAAATCAGATGGGGCTAAAGGAAAAAGTCGTGGATGAAACCCATAGTTAGCAAGGAAAGGGGGCACATGGGTGGATGCATGCTGAGCATGCAGGTGAAATACGATGTCCCAAGAAGTCAATCATGGTTTGTGCAAACTGATACTTCTTACATTTAGCAAACAGGTGGTTATCACGCAAACATTGCAACACCGGCCACACAAGTTGCCAGTGTTCCTGCAGGGAGTCTGAGTAAATTAAAATGTCATCTAAATAAATGACCATGAATTGATCAACAATCATGGAAAACATTGTGCATGAAATGCATGAACACAGGTGGGCATTGGTTAATCCAAAAGGCAGCACGGTATACTCAAAATGCCCGTACTCATCCGGAAAGCTGTTTTCCACTTGTCCTCTGCATGAATGTGACCAGATTGTAGGCCCACGCAAGTCCAACTTTGAAACGATCTTAGCTTGACAAAGCCGCTCAATCAGTTCAGGGATGAGGGGAAGCGGGTACTGATTCTTCACTGTGATTGCATTCAACTTGTGGTAATCACAACACAAATAATGTTGTCAGCAATGGGGAGTAGAACCAGTGCAGCCAATGGGGAGGTAGAAGGCTGGAATAAACTTTCTGGAGGTTCTTGTCAATAAAATCCCGCAACACGGCTAACTCTGGTTCCAACAGGGAATATATCCGACCACCAGCCAATTTTGCATTGGGCAATAAGTCGATTGGACAGTCGTATGCCTGATGAGGAAGCACTGATCTGCCTCCTTCTCCCCAAACACATCAGCAAAGTCCACAGGTCGATCCAGGTCCATGGGCGTAGCCATTACTCCTGCACAGAGTGCAAGCAATGGGTGCACACTTCCTATCAAGGAATACACAGCTCCAGATGACCAGACAATCTGTGGATCATGGGCCTGTAACCATTCCAAACCCAGCACCACCAGAAAACGAGGCACTGCGGTAATGTAGAACATGGTTTCCTCCACATGCTGCCCAATACGCATGCAAAGGGGTTTGGTTGCAGCAACTACAAGTCCCGAACAAAGGGGCTGACCATCAATCGTCTCTACCATTACTGGGGGGACAGCTGTTGCTGAGGAATGAACAAAATGAGCATCCATGAAATTGGCTGTGCCCCTGAGTCGACCAGGCTTTCATCTCCACCGCTCCCACATCAGGCACGAACACACTTGTTGTCAGCACAAGATGCTTCACCAATAACAATTGTGGTGGAGATGTCAAAGGTGGTGAGGATGGCAAGGTTGGTGAAGATGGATAGGGGATGGGTTTGGATCCTCCTCTGATTGTTTAGCCAGCCTCTGCCCTTTTCCAGACTCCTCCACCACCTCTGGAGCCACCCTCCCACTCCCTCTTGGCTGTTCCTCCTCTTCCTCAGAGTCAGTCTCCACCAGGGGCATGATAGGACCTGTATACTGCACGAATCAAAAAGAGGGTTGTGAAAATATTTACAGACCCCTCACATCCTGGACATAAACTGATTCAACTCCTACCCTGAAAAAGATGCTATGGAGCACTCCACACCAGAACAACTAGATATGAGGACAGTTTTTTCTCAAACCCATCACTCTGCTAAACAAATAATTCCCTCAACACTGTCAAACTATTTGCTAAGTATTACTATTGCTATTACTATTACTATTCACCCTCCCATTCCCTCCTTTCACCTATCTCCTCCCACTTATGATTGTATGACTGTAACCTTGTTGCTTGAATCCCAACTATTTTTATTGACTGTTTCCTAGTATGATTTGATTGCTTATCCTACCCAATGTTTATTATTAAGTGTTGTACCGTATGATTCTTGACTGTTGATGAATGTATCTTTTCTTTTATGTACACTGAGAGCATAGGCACCAAGACAAATTCCTTTGTCTTGGCCAATAAATAATTCTATTCTATTCTATTCTATTCTATGGTTAAATTGTAGCAAATATGCAGCTGATATAAATTAAAAAGATTATTTTAAGTGCTTAGCAAGTGCATTAATATTATTTGTCCTACCACTAACATTTTTTTCTTTAATCAAGCTGATTTGAAAAAAAATATTCTCACATTTAAAATGCATTGTTATAATTTAGCATAAATTATCAAAAATAATTTATGTCAAACCTTTTGCATTATCAAATAATACACAAAGCATTCCTGAGTAGAATCAAGAGAGTATGGGAAAGCAGAACTTCCACTGGATTTCAAATTCTGATAAAGGGAAAGCTAAGCAGAAGATCATACAGTAATAGCTTAACTGGCCTATTCAGTCCATCATTCACAAGATAAACCTGTTCTTGGGCTAGTATCACTGATTGGTCCAGGTCAGGTGGATAAACTTTGGAAATAGAAGATCCAGACTGGCTCCTCCCTTAATTCAAAAAGTCCTGACAGGAGTCTGAAAGGTACTTTTTTCAGGAGGCAACTAGATTTGTTTCCCCCCCCCTTTTTTTAAAGGACATTTTGCTTCTCATCCAAGAAGTTTCTTCAGCTCTGACAGGATCGTGGGGAATGGAAGGATTAATATTTGTTGCAGACAGCTGCTAATCTGCATCCTTCAGAGCAGGGGTCTTCAAACTTGACAGCTTTAAGACTTGTGGACGTCAGCTCCCAGAATTCCTCCTCCAGTCATGTTAGCTCAGGGATTCTGGAAGTTGAAGTCCACAAGTCTTAAACTTGCCAAGTTTGAAGACCCTGGCTTCAGAGGGTCATTGAAGTACTTGGAGGTTTATTTGTATCCTCAGGGTCACCTGAATAAGTGCTCCTGGCTCCTGTAATCTACAATTTTTCTTCTCTGGAAATCCATTCCTACTCCCACACCATTCAAAAGGTGTTCATCCCAAATTGTATAGCTAAAACAGTTGTACAGCTGTCCGCAAGGAATATAAATCCTTCCATTCCCCGCTATCCTGTCAGAGCTGAAGAAGCTTCTTGGATGAGAAGTGAAATGTCTTNAATGTCTTCCAAAGAAAAAACAAGAAAGTCCAGTTGCCTCCTGAAAAAAGCACCTTTGGTACAACCATGACCTGGATGACTGAGAATCTCTACAGTCCTGACAGGAAACTTTGTCTGCTGCTTCTGATAGAAATATGGTTAGAATTACTTAAATGCTATGGGGCTTCCAATAACATGAACCTTCTCTCTAGCAGAGCTTTCCCCAGTTAACACAGGCCAATGGAGAGCAATCAGTCTGCCAATGATAGTACCTCCCAATCATTAACATTAAATGGAACATAGAATGCTATCCCTGTGTATTAGCTCATAAACATGCACACTTTTTTGGCCAGGGTCTATAAGTAGGGTTTGCAGAATGTGCTGAGGATCATATATGTGGGTCAGGATAAAGGAACAGTGGATGTGGGCAAAGCAGAAAGCAAAAGTGGGCAAGTGTGGAATCAAATCTCACATTTTAAAATCAATTCAGACTTATTACGGTTGATTTATCCATACCCCATCTGTCCACCCCTCTTCTGATATTATCTGGTATTTAAAGCACTACATTTTAGTTTTAAATTTTAATTTTCCAATTGAAAATTCGTAGAAGTTGAGAAGAAGGCAGGAGAAAGTAAGAAGACTTTTGGGTCTGCAGTTGGATGATTCTGTATCAGCTGGATGATTCTATATTTTTATTTCTCTACATGTAAAACAGATTGCTTTGAATCTACTTTGTTCTATCATTGTAATTTTCCATTTTTAGTCTGATTGCTCTCATTTTTTGTTCTGAAATAATATACACAAGGTTCCATATCACTGGGAGAAAAACCAGTGAAATGAGAAGGAAATTTCAACTGACAAAACTGAAATCATTTTAGTAATTGTCTTCTTCTGTTTTATAATGGCTAGAAGGAATGAATCACTGCTAAAGTCAAAATATCTCCTTGTTAAGAAAACCACAGTCTATGTAAAGGAACCAGCTGATCTTCTTAACAAACCAAACCTAATTTTGAAGGTGACAAAATTTCTGCTGGTGTTTAAAATGAGCAGGCTGAATGAACAAAGACTCTGTGTGTGTTTAAACTGGGCAATTCATGGTGAGAAGGATTTCATTACAGGGGACTCAAAATGCATTCAAGCTTTTAAAATCAGATTGGGGAGCATACAATTGATTGCAACTTGCAAATGAATTGAAACCATAAGGAGAAGCTGTACAGGAAGGTGATAATGATCACTTGACCAGCTTTTCTAATAACCCTACTGAGGAAGATATTACATTAATACTATCCAGCTGTGAGCAGGAGAGCAAAGGTTAGAGAGCTTCTGTTTTTTGAAGTCTACAAGTACAGAATAGAAATGTGAGGTGTCTTAAGATTCTATTTGTAAGAATGAGGAAAAGAAGATGAATTGAAGATGTATCCAGTATATTTTCTCTGTGGGAACTGTGACAGTTATAGATATCTTGATTTGATTTGTTCCAGGGTATTCCAACTGCAGGATTCAGCAATAATTGTACAACTGTCATGCTGATCCTTAAAAGTTCAACCACTTGAAAAATAACATAGCACATTTATGAACATTTATTACTTGTGTAGGCAGTTATAAGCAGAGACAAGTTTTATAGAAGCTGAGGCTTGAAAGAATATGGGAGCACCAATCAGTTTCTGTCAAATTTGGACATCAAGTCAGTCTGGAACATGGATGTACTGATAGCTTAGTCCGGAGATGCACTGAACTTTGAACCACATTTTAATTCTCCCTGATAGCCTTTATTCTATGCAAAAAAACAGACCACCCAGTTATAGCAGATAAAATTCCACTTTTGTTTTTAGTAAAAGGAAAAGAAACAGTGAAATATGTACATTAAATCTTCAATGAATTTATTTCGAACAAGAAATCAAACAGAAACTGAATTTCAGAAAATGATGAGTAAAAATCATTCTGAATATTCTTTTTGGAAATATTTTAGTGTTAGTACCATGCTATTGTAACTCTTGAATGCTAAGGGACAACATTCTAGTTAATTAAGTAAAAATGCAGCCCTATTCTAGCTAAGAATAGTTTTAAGGCAGCTGGTGCTAGTTTGAGAAAGAAAAGAGAGAGAGAGAGAAATAATACCAACCGGGAGAAATAATCTTGATAAGCTCTCCAATTCTTGTGGAATGAAAATTAATCACTCAGATATTAAGGAGTGGGAATCTGTTCAATTGTAAATCACTCTATATTCCTTCTTTGTACTTTGTCCCTTTGAACAAATAGTATGACTTTTGATTTTGGAAGTTAATTAACAATATATTTCATTTGTAGTATTAGATAATAGATATCAATGCCTTTCTATGTCCTATTGGAAAGCAGGAAGGAAATAAGGAGTGCATCTTCTGCATACAGTAATACCTGGCATTGAAAGCTGCTAAATTTGGGGACATGGTCATCTAAATTGTTCCCTATCTCAGTTATATTATTTATGAATAGATTGAACAAGGTAAAACCAGAATACATTCTTGCTGTACACCTCTATGAATAATGTATTGCATCTGCGACTCGTCCTTGATTATTACACCTAACGCAGAGAAGAGTTGGTGTTTACATCCTGGATATCTATCCACATTGATACTCTCGAGCTTATCCAGAATATTTTTCTGGCTGTAGAGTAAAACACAGATTTAAATGCCACACATATGCTTGATTTTGAATTCTATACATACTTCAGGTTAAGGTGGCACAAATACCAAAATATAGTCTACAGTTGATCGACTTTCTTTAAATTGTTTTGTCTATAGTCTAACATTTCTTGAAATCCTATCCAAGTTTGGAGTTGATTACTTAGATGTTTTGCATATGATTTACCACTCGTGACACTTCATAGGCTGAAAGTAATAATTAGCTGAATCTTATTGTCTTTCTTGTAAATAGGAA
Organism: Laticauda laticaudata; assembly: GCA_004320025.1. Lineage (NCBI taxonomy): Eukaryota > Metazoa > Chordata > Lepidosauria > Squamata > Elapidae > Laticauda > Laticauda laticaudata. The sequence goes on from BHFT01033502.1 coordinate 35,235, forward strand.
CTGTAATTGCTATCCCTCTTCCTTCTCTCCCGTTCCCCCATCTTCAGGGATCTGCTCTGCTTGATCAATAAATGTAAATATAGATGCCAACAAAGGAGCCCACTAGTTACAATCTAATTTAATTACTTCAGGAAAGACAAGCTCATTTTCTGGGGTATTTTCAATTTTATGTGACTATCAGTTTGATGACGACTTCTAAACTAAGGAACTGGAGGTCAGCTATCCAGAGTGATGAAATCATAATACCCAGTTTCATATAGCAATTAGGATCAGTATACAAAGCTTGATAATGTACTTGAACCAGGCTCTGATTGACCTGGATCTCAATTAATATACCAAGTGCATGGATAGAAATAAGTCAGAAAACAGATTTTCTTTTGTCTGACAAAAAGGATAAGTTGATGCCATGCATGTTTTATAGCCTTCTGTTTTTTCTTTCTCAGGATTGATTTATATTAAAGGGTCTTAGAGGGATAAAGTTTGTAAACAACATAGGCAGCTCTAAATCTCTCTTTGAGCTACTGGCATTTTCAATCAAACCATTGTTGCTCTGCTATTAAGGAAAAAAGGGTGCTTCCTCTTCTCTGAGGAAAAGGTTACTTAAATTTTCTGATCAACAAATTGTACAACAGCCTTGCACTCCAATGGGCTACTGGCAATTACACCTTGGGCAAATTTCTGAAGTATCTTCTGACTTTAACCATTGAATTACAGCATTAGCACATTTTTCTCTTCCAGTTGGATCCCAGCATATTGTTAATGACCTCCAAATTCAGGGTGCCAAATTCTTCGCCTCTGTTTTCACCAATCCATTATATACCATTGAGTTGCCATGAGTGAATAGATGGCAATATAAAATAAATAAATAAATATCCTATCATAGCTAATACAAGGAGAGGATGATCACCTGATTAAAAGATAGGTAGAAAATTTTGGAAGCTAATCCAATTAAAAATTCAGAGATCCAGGCAGAGGTGGTATTCAGCAGGTTCTGACCAATTTTGGAGAACCAGTAGCAGAATTTTTGAGTAGTTTGGAGAACTGGCATATACCAAGTCTGACTGGTGCCGCCCCCGTCTATTCTCTGCCCCCTGAGTCCCAGCTGATTGGCTGGATCTTCTTTTGTTGGCCTGCACAGGAGAATGGAGCTGGAAAGTTGGTTAGTGGGGTGGGGTGAGGAGGGAATGGTCTTTTGCAGTAACCTTCCCTCAGGAGTGGGGAAGGAATGGAGATTTTGCAGTATCCTTTCCCTGGAGTGGAGTGGGAATGGAGATTTTATAGTGACCTTCCCCTGCCACATTGATCAAGCCACACCATGCCCACCAAGCTATGCCTACAGAACGGGTAGTAAAATTTTTTGAATCCCATCATGGGATCCAGGCATGTGGTCTATCACAGCCTGGACTTTCCCATATAGAAAATTACAAAAAGATAGTTACACAAGTTGTATGGAAAGAACTGAAGGCAAGACCAGAAATTGTCTTAAAAGTGTTAAATATTATAGCTGGACCCACAAACCAAATAGAATGGACTAAATAGAATGGAATAGAATTTAAGGAAGATGAGAGAACAGGGAAATCACTCAGAATTTGTGCCAAATGTCATGGATGTGTGGTTGGAATATAATTTGTACTTTGAAATTTTAAATACAGAACAACCCAATTGGTATTGCTTTTTAACAAAGCTATTTTTTTAAATTATGAAGTACATGTCTAGCATAGCCACTGTTATGCTACAATCAACAGTATGAAATAATATTAAGATATTTGAACCACTGCTTCCAAATAAGATTCATTTCTCAAATGAGATAAGCAGGTTTAAGGTGAATCTCTTCTTTCTGTCAAGATACACTTTTAGAAATGACAAACTGTATGACAAACTGTACTCTTTACATATGGAATTTTGACAGCATTTTCATGTCTGAAATATAAAATTTTCAGAAATGAAATATTAAATATAGGTAATGCTATAGTCATTTATGTAAAAATATTTATGTGAAAATACTTTCCTTCTGTAATGTTTTGCTTCTGAATAGTAAGTTGATTCATGGATGATGAAAGAGAACACAAATCTGAGGAGAAAGATCACACACTTTATTGGAGCAATGATTGTTGGCTTCCAGCTTTCAGAAAATAAGAATTGAAAATAATAAGAAAGTAAGGACTTTTATAAGATTTCTGAACTGTGGAATTCTAGATCTCTGATTTGTTGACAGTCTTTTGGGATCAAAGGAAGAAAACTGGATTGTTCTTATTTGTGTACATGGGGCCATTTTTGTTTTTAAGAAACCTTGTGCTTTTCCAAAATGGCAACATAACTGGAAATGCTGATTGTTCTTTTTATAACGAATAGTGGATAATTGATGAGATTAGTCAAGTATCCTCAATTTGGAATGAAATGACCATAGTATTGCCCAGTTTCTTAAAGATCTACCATTAGATGATTACACAGATTGGTTTTTGATGACTTTGCTGCCTTTTGTCAACTTTATTCTGCTTCATTAAAGTGAGTAAAAATCCTTTTCTTTTAGTCAGAAAGGGTTAAGGTTTGGGAATAATTGTTTGGGCTAGTGGTTAAGGCACCAGGCTAGAAACCAGGAGACTGGAAGTTCAAGTCCCACCATAGACATAAAAGTTGGGTGACTCTGGGTCAGTCACTCTCTCTCAGCCCAACCCACCTCATAGGACTGTTGTTCTGGAAGGAGGAAGGAGTATTATGTATGTTTGCTGCCTTGAGTTATTTATAAAATAATAAAGATGGAAGAAAAAAAGAAAGAAAGCTAGCTTTTGAATTTGTCAGTTGTCTGCCCCAACAGTGGAATCACTTTTATTGAAAACTTTCTACTAAAGGTGTTCAAAATAAGATCATGCTTAGTTCTGTTTAAAAGTGAAAAAAGAAGAGGAAACATGCACCAAAAAATACAGGCAGGTCAAGACCATTGATTTATATTGTTGTATTTTGCTTGTCAAAAGGCCAAAAAAGTATCTAAAATATTTGTTGGTATTCTGCTTTATGTATGGAATTCTGCTGTGGAAAAGGTTTTCCTGCTGGCTGTGACCTACTCTGTTTTGTGTGGGGCTCACCAATCTCATGCATCTAATGCCCCTCAAAACAGGACTGTCTATTATAGGATATGCTCTCCTTGGGGAACATTTATCCATGGAACTACTTTGCAAATATTTTAGGCAAATGGTCAAAACATTAGATAGCTTGAACACAAACTGTAGCTTCTGCTACATACAAAGCTAGTTAATGACAACACTTTTTTTCTATAATTTCACAAAGACATCATGAGGTTATGTTGTGTGCAGTTTTAAGTCATTTTCATGCTACAGTTGTGAAAATGTTCATTTTAATTCTTCCAGTGAATCAAAAACAGACTTCCTAGCTAGATGTACTTTCTTCATATGATTTTAAACATTTGGAGAAATTATAATATGTACCGGTAGTGAGTTCATGGTTTTGATTAATTTAATCCAGGCTAATCATTCTTATTACCAAAGAACCTATAGAGTCACAAAGATGGTCGAGGGTCTGAACAGAGAACATATGCTGAACAGAGAACAATCTTCTATTTGATACAGATGTGGTATTCAGCAGATTCTGACTGGTTCTGGAGAACCGGTAGTGGAAATTTTGAGTTGTTCAGAGAACCGGAAAATACCATCTCTGACTGGAGATTTTACACTATCCTTCCTCTGTCACACCCACGAAACCACACCCACAGAACTGGTAGTAAAAAAAAATTGAATCCTACCACTGATTTGATACATTTTCAATTTTAATTGCTTTTTTACTCTAGATATGATTTTAAAAGCAGGAACTCTACAAAGAGAGAATAATAATGACCTTTACATTGCCCAGATAAACTTAGCATCTCAAAAATATCTGAGCATCAAGAGAGAATGCAGAAATGGATTGTGCTGTTATATAAAATACATTAATAATTATCTATATCTGTCTGTCTGTCTATCTATCTATCTATCTATCTATCTATCTATCTATCTATCTATCATCTATCTATCAATATTTCTTTGTTCTATTTTGATGAAAGAAGGGTTGATTTATGAAGGTGGTTTCCTTGCTTAATATTAAGCATGAAGCAGATCAGAGGCTCTGTTTTTTCAAATAACTCTAAATACAAGGTTCTGGACTAAATCATAGTTGATTGAACAAATAATGGTAGTCTATTTCACAGATAAAGTTAAACCATGAATGAACACACAAGTTAGGATTCTTAAGAAGTACAATCACAACACTTCTGTGAAGCAATAAGTAAAGGAATATAGTAATAGATTCCAGATAAACATTGTTCCATTGAATCCAATGGGTAATAAAATACATGCTTCTGTTGCAAGCATAATTCAAATGAAGCAGTTAATCAGATAATTTTGAGGGTATGAAATCTGATTATGTTGTGGAAAACCTAAATGAAAGCTCACAGCAACAATAAAAAATTTACATTTCAGAAAATAATGCAAAAGAACAGTTCCACATGCCGTTATTTGGACAGAACATATCCTGAGTGTTATAGCCAGTTTTGGTGACCCCACAGTGAGAAGGATTGAGTCAGTCAGGAACAATTCAAAGAAGAGCAATAAAGGTGACAAGGGTATAAAGCAGGGGTGGGATTCAAATTTTTTAATAACTGGTTCTGTGGTCATGTCTAAGTGGGCATGTCTAGGTGGGCATGGTCATGTGACAATGGGCATGGCTTCTTTTTTTTTCAGGAACTCCCCATATTTTTTTTTTTGCCTCCTGGGCCTCAGGGAAGATTTCTGGGGGGCATTTTTGCTCCCAGAAGGCTTCCCTGGGGGCTAGGAAGGCAAAAAATGGAGCACAGGGGCAGCGCACAGCTCCCCCCCACCCCTCTTTTTGCCTCCTGGGCCTCAGGGAAGCCTCCTGGGTGAAGCAGAAAGACAGCAAGGGGGATCCCGGCACAGCTGATCATTGGAACAGCTGATCCTCGGGAGGGAAAAAAGAAAAAGAAGTACCTTAAGGAGTGACTGGGTGGGGGAGAACGCAGTCAGCAATGTTGGGCATGCGCACAATATCGCACATGAATGATAAGGACCGACTGGGCTGGGAGGGGAGAGGAGGGGAGGTGAGGTATGGGAGGAGAGGTGTGGGGCCAACCAGGGGCACGATTTGCCAGTTCTCCGAGCTGGACAGAATCATAACAACTGGTTCTATAGAACCAGCCCGATGCAGTCGAATCACACCCTGGTATAAAGAGAGATAGGGCTTGTGTAACGACTTGAATAAAGAGGAACAGGAGCTAAGACTCTTCAAAATGTTCAAAGAAATTCAAAACCTATTCTCTACCATTTCAGAATTCAGGTCATGGGACAATGTGTTTATATTTTAGCACTTCAAAAGTAAAACCAATTAGAGCACTTTTGAGCTTCTCTTTACTGGATTTGTGCATTGGAGCTTGGAGAATCATGTGTCCGTCTTAATTTGGATGCCTTAACTTGGATTCCTGCACTGATCAGGATGCGAGTTTCTATTATACCTTCTGCCTTCATTTTCCTTTCTAAGTGTTCACAATACAATTATATTGTCCTATTTTACTGAGTTCTTATATCATTAAAATATGTAAGACATCATATAAATGGTATGACGGTGTAATTGAATATGATCCTATACAGACAAAATATCAGTATGTTGAAATATCTTTGTGGTGGTCAAAACAATCCATTAGGGCCCCTCAGTTTGTGACTACCCAGTCCATTAGGTTCGTATGGAATGGGAAATCTGTAATAGAAATAATTTGGCCACAAATCCATGACAGTAATTTATATTCTGTGCTTACAATATACTTTGAGTTGGCATGGATAGTAATATCATCTTTTTCAGACAAAAAATGTGAAAAAAATGAGACAGGAAAGAAGGCACATTACTGAATATTGAATATAAATGATAGTGCAATGGGAAAAAGAGTTATATTTGGGACATTTATATTAAATAAACCTGTATTAAGGAAATGTTTGTATCAAAAAATGAAAGAAAAATTTGCATGAAAAAAGGTTGAGCAATTTAGATTAACAGCTATGTTAATTAAGGTGAAATGCATACAAAAGCTAAGCATGCTAGGAGATGCAGCAAATCTAAATTGTTACATTTTCTACTTATTAAATTCAGTTATTGCTAATTTAATTGATGAGAGATATCCAAAAACACAGATATGAAATGGGTAGCTATACAAATCTAATAAACAACCAATCTCAAGGGACAAAAACCTCAGCTAGATTTTTACTGACATGTACATTTTCCATCTTTTTAACAACTCTTCACAGATGCCCACCCATATGATTCTAATTATACATATCAGAAACTGCGCACAAGATATCATTCATTTTATTCTGATTTTTGTCTCTTTTTTTTTTAATGGTAACTATTCAGGAATTGACCAAGGGAAACAAAATGGTTTCACAAGTGAGTACGGGAGATAACATTCAGTGGTCTTTAATTCTTCTGGTGGAATCAAGTCTCAGGTACGCCATTTACAATATTTTGGTTCCCTTTCGAACCTGAATGAAACTGAAAAAAATCTTTCCATTAAAATTTTTTAGGAAAGTCTCTTGTTTCATTAGTTCAGGCTTCCATTTTACTTTTTTAGTCCAAGTTTTTCCGTGATAGGGAGCTTTAGAGTCCATTTCTTAACCATGTGCAGTTTGTGTGAGGCAGTAGTGAAAACAGCTGGTCTATGTGGCAAAACCTTTCCAGTCTTGCTGTGATCTTCCTCTCTTATGTTGAATGTTATAATTGGAATCATAAGAAAAACATAAATTAAAATGATGGTAGATGATATATTGTACCTTTATTGTTGCTGCTTCCTGGAGTTTTATAATACAGCTGTTGCAAATTCTCTATTTACCAAACAGTAGGTAGCCCTCTCATATTGAAAGTAATAATCCTGTGTACTTTAGTTTTGCTAAAACATGATTTCTCTCATAAAATTGATTGCTTGTATGATTAAAAAAACCTAAACAACTTACATTTAGTTTTTTTGTTGTTACTGCAGTATTTTGAGTTTATTCTTTTAGGTTTTTTTCCAATGGAAAAATAATCCTGGTTCAGGTTACTGGTTATACATTTTATATCTTGTAAACGTATGGCTTACTTACTGGAAGACAGGTTGAAAAAGATGATAGTTCATGCTTGAAATTACTTTGAGCCTGACGTACACTGACCAGTAAGCAAAAATGCCTCAAAGCTGTAACTATAAGAAATAAATGACTTTGAATGAGACTCAATATGTAAGTAGCTCAAATTATAGAGGATAGTACAGGTAATTCTTGATTTATAACTGTAATTGAACCTGGAATTATAGTCATAAGATGTGCTGATTGTTTAGCAGATCCCTCACAGGCCCACAACCAGGTTTTAAGATCTATTTGGTGACACTTGTTGAGCAAATGCTGTGGTCATTAAATGAAACCATTGACTGCAATGGGGGTATTTGCTGAAAATTTGAAGTCAGCACCTTTTTTTGGCAAAAATTATAGATGATCAGGCTGAGCCCGAGGGAGGAGTCAAACATGTCATCAGTCTTGAGTCCTTACGTGCCCATAAGAGATTGAAGTCCAGTCCAGCTTGAATTATGTTGACTCTTACCTACTGCCAATTTGCTTTGACCATTAATAGTTCAGATTCTTGTAGAGAACATTAACATACAATAATCCTATATTATTTGGAACTGCCTGATTTCCTGCACTTGACAAAAAGTTGTAAATCACAGTCACGTGTCCTCAAGATGCTGCGAATGGACATAAATAAGGAATAGCATTGTGGAGAGATCGGCGGCAAACAAATTTAATTAATTCAAATAAATAAAACAAATGTAGGCTGGTTACCAAGCACTCAAAATGTGATTACATGACTGGGCACAGAAATTGAAACTTTGAATTTGTGTCATAAATAGCCTTGAGGTGATTTAACGTTGAACAGTCACTAAGCTAACAATCTTAAGTCGAGGAATGCCTTCAGTGGAAGAGCTAGAGATTAAAAAAAATCTTTTTTTTTTTAAAAAAGCACTAACAAAATTTCAGATAAATCTGATCTGGATGGCAGAGGATACAATTCTTCACTTAAATGATAATAGTAATTCTGACTACTACATCAATCAGCTCAATCATTTCATTGCAGGATTGAAGACTCATTAGTAGTTATGGATTATAATCAAACGTGCTAGTTCAATGTAGGTTGGCAGGTTGTTTTTTTTTAATTGCCACTATAGAGCTGGACCATAGTTGCTCAGCTAGATCTATAAGAGGAACACATAGCAGATCCAGTATTGCCACACAGAAGAGATCCTTTTATGTTAGCTATGCAATTCCAGTGCTGCTGTTTTTGTTTTAAAGAGTGCTGTAGAGGTGCAAAGGTGATTGGTTGTCTTATCTCTATAATAACTAAGTAGGTCCATTGGACATTACATTTGCAGAGTCTTGAATTTCTGCCAAAACTGGATGTTATCATTCTTTAATATCTGTAGTGCAGCTGGATAATGTTAGGTTTACACATGCCCAGAATCTAATGCATTTATCTGTTCCAAAATTGATTCTTATTTTTGCCATTACTCTTATTGGGCTGTGTTAAATAATAAACAGCCAGGTGTCAGCAATCTGAACAATGATGCCCCTGCTAAATCTTCTTAAAGGAAGGTGCACCTGCCAGCCATATTTTCAAGTAGTCACAATTATTTATTTTGGTTAAATTGCTGCTATATAGATCTAACTGGATGCATAAAGGAAAGGAAGTTCAACACTTTGCAATAGTTTGACTCTAGCATTATAGGTATGTGGAAGCTCTGAACATAATCACACAGCTGAAGTTTACAGCACATTAGAAGACTGTAAGACTCCATTTACGCATGGCTTTAGATGTGAAAGTCAGTTCTCAGTAATAGGTTTTCTTGCTCTGGACGTTCATATGTACTCTGCATATTATGCAAGTCCGCAAATTTTTAAGAAAACCTTTATAGGCTTTATTTTATGTAAACAAGGGCTGTAGAATATACCTTTAGGTTTTGTCCTGAGGGATAAATAATACCACTGTTATACTTTCAGATCTAGAATGACTCGACACCAGATGGCAGCAGAGAGATAGAGGTTTCCATTTTTCTTCTTGCGCATCACTGACTCATTGTTCCCCCCAACTCAGATCTATTCATTCTGCTTTAGGACAGGAGGAAGTTTAACTGTTCTTATTTTTAAATTTGTTATTTTGACTTGATTATTATTATTATTATAAATAAGTCAAGGGATGAACATATCTAATACCCCTTCCTCCTCCAATTTACCCCACAACAACAACTCTATGAGGTGAGTTTCAGAGGTGGTATTCGGAAGGTTCTGCCCAGTTGTGGAGAACTGCTAGCGGAATATTTGAGTAGTTTGGAGAACTGGTAAATACCACCTCTGACTGCCCTGCTCACATCTATTCTCTGCTTCCCAAGTCCCAGCTGATTGGTTGGGTCTTCTTTTGTTTTGGAGCTGAAAAGCAGGTTAATGGGGAGGGAATAAAGATTTTACAGTATCCTTCCCTTGGAGTAGGGTGGGATTGAAGATTTTATAGTATCCTTCCCTTGCCACACCTACAAGCCTCACCCACAGAACTGATAGTAATTTTTTTGGAATCACACCGCTGGTGAGTTTGGCTGAGAAGGAGTGACTGGGCCAAAGTTACCCAATTGATATTCATGTCTAATGCAGGACTATAACTCACAGTCTCCCCAATCACTCCCAATCACTGCCTTAAAAAAAAAAAGTGGCAGATTTGACTATATTATCTAATCATGTCCTTAGTTTCTAAGGCTATGGGAGGAAAGAGAGATCTAGTAAACAACCCAGCAACTATCAGAACTAAGCTGGAATTAGCAATCATGGGAGATCTGAGGATGTTGTTTAAAGGGTAATTGCTGAGTGGCACATAGAAATACAATGGGAATGGCCGCCACTTATTTCTCAGTGGAAAGTGGTTGTTTTTAATAGCACTTCCTGACTCATAGGCTCATCTGGATGCATGGGGTCAGTCTAGAACTTCAGAATATTTTGTTGCCTGGCATGGTGCCTTCCCCAACCTGAGTAGTATGTTTAGCACTTGGTTGTGCTGAGTAGAGGAACCAAAGAGTATACAGCTGGAGGTTACGTACATGAATTAAGAATGATCTAAAGGAGATGTTCCAAATTATGGATGCACAGTGATCTGTATGGGTACAGCTCTGCAGAGGATAGCACATCTCAGCTCACAGTGAAGTTAGAGTAATTTCTAACTTTATAATATGGCAATAGACTGGCATTTCCAAAGCACTGTGAGCATGTTGGGATTGCAACTCCCAGAATTCTCAAGCATGCTAGGAACTGCAAACTCAAAGCTAGAGCAGATCTCAGTGTATATTACAGCTCTGCAAAGGCATTTTAAAAAGGCATTTTGCAGTACAGAAAGTGCAAAGGAAGTACCTCTGTTCCAGTTGTTAAAGCATCTGTATCTTTCGTAAGACTTGTGCAACTGCTTCAGAATCTATTCCTAATCATCTTGCATGCCACACTTGAAATGGCTATGCATGCATAACCTAGGCAGCCATATTTCTCCTTCTCCTGCCACATTCAAACCAAACTACTTTCCTTGCTGTCTCAGAGAAATCCTTTCCTGTAGAGGAGAAGGAGCAGCAGAAGCCAGGTCAAAAGCCAAATGAGCCTGATGTTATGATATTAGGGCTTAGCACTGAGCTATTGATAAATCATCATAGCAGTCCTTCAGCCTGAATTTTGATTCTGACAGGAATATATCTCCCAGTGCCACAAAAATGCTGATGCCTTCACATTGGGCACCAAAGGACTGAAAGACAAAATAATGCCAGATGTTTTGGAAACGCATCTTGGGAATAGTAATCAATTTAGGAATAATTATCTGTGATACTTGGAAGCTGTTCCAGGGTAGCCCAATATTCACAATCAATTCTACAATCAGCTGACTTCAAATAGAAACCCATCCCCTCCAGTATCTAAGTCTCTAAACAAATTAAACCTTGGAAAATTCATTTAGTTTAATTTTGTTTACTTTATTGTCATTGCACCTCATACAGTGAAATCAAACACCATCTTCAGTGCACATCATGACCATGAAAATAAACACAAACACACATCCTTCACCCTTCACACATTGAATCAGAAACCCTGACACCACACCAACACTGCACTATACAGCAGAATTCAACAGAGCTACTGCCCTGGGATAGAAGCTGTTTTTCAGCCTATTTGTCCTTGTTTTTATTATTCTGTACCGTCTGCCAGATGGTAATAGTTCAAAAAAAGGGTTCCCAGAATGAGATGGAACTTTGAAAATGTTTTGAACTTTCTTAAGGCAGCAGGAACTATAAAGCTCTTTCAAAGAGGGGAGAGGGCAACCAATGATCTTCTGGGCAATTTTTTGATTTTGTGCTTTGACTCGAGATTTTATGAAAATACTGACATTTATCTATATGAATTGTACATATGAATTGTATCAGGTTGAATCAGATTGCAAGCTGCCTAGTGTTCCATGACAGTGAGATGGGTGCTGAATAATTAAAGGTAAAGATAAATGTTTCCTCTGTCCAATCTTGTCTGAATCTTGGGGGAAGTACTCACCTGTGTTTCTTATCAAAGAGAGCCAGTGTTCCATGGTTCTGTGGCTGGCATGACTAAATGCCAACGTATACAGAATGTTGTTATCTTCCCACCAATATGGTACTTATTTATCTACTTGCAATTGCATACATGAATTAATCAATGAATGAATCAATCAATCAATAAAATAAATAAGCTTTGCTATTGATTTTGGATTTTGTGGACCTGAACTCTAAGTGGACTTACTTTAAGAACCTTGTGCTGGCCTTGGAATCTGGAGTGTTTGACTGCATCTCTGCTACCCTATTATGTCAACTATGTTCAACTGGGTGCATAGTAGAAAGTAGGTCTCAAATCATCCTGACAAGTTGATAAGAATTTCATGTCAGATATCTGAAATTTTGATTATCAGTATAATGAGCTACCCATGAACTGTTTTCACCTAGATTGACTTCAGTTACAGGGAACAGGCTGGTAAAGTAACGAACAAAAACACAGACATTAAAAAAAAATCAAAAGAGCAAATCAATTGACAGCTTATATCATAAATGACAATTTAGCTGAGGTGAAGAGAAACTGGGAAGAAGCATTTCAGAGACTCTGCCTTAATTAACTAATTATAAGCAAGACTAAGAGTTCCTATTATATTTTCCAAGATTCTGTATTTATCTCTGACTAGCGTTAAGGAGACTTTACTGAAATCTGTGCAGTCCTTGGTGTTGTCCAGCTATGCAAGGTTTGACACAGGCAGAAAGAGCTCTTCATAAGCTAGTTTTAAGAAAAGCCATAATTTTAGGAGAAAACCAGAGACTGTAGTCTATAACTTTGAAGTTGTACATATACTAATCTCAGCATTCAAATCCTAGATCTTTTTCTCCTGTGTGTCCTAACACAGGGGTCTCCAACCATAGCAACTTTAAGCCTGGCGGACTTCAACTCCCAGACATTGAAGTCCTCCAGGCTGAAAGTTGCCAAGGTTGGAGAACTCCTGTCCTAACAGACTGAGAGGCAATCACTTCACTCTGGGAGGAATGTCTGACATCTGTGCATTGTTATTGTAATGGCCTCAAGTCCTCTGCTTTTGACCTTGCCTGTCCCTCATACCAGTGTGAGATACTGTCTCATGTCACTACTACCAAGTAAGCAACTTTGCAGAAGACTGCAAACCTTTAATCTATCAAATTCTTATGGAAGAGCACTAGACTGAATCCAGCATTTATTGAAGATAAAAGGTCATTGCCTGTAGTCATATGCATACGTTCCTACAATGAACAAAAAAATTAAGAATCTCAAATTAAGTGGGCTTATGAGATTCATTCTGTCTGTCATATCTGAGGCCTAGAGAGACATAACATTGTCAGGGAGACTCCAGGGTAGAATGACAGAAACAGTAACTGTGATTGTAAATGGATGGAGAAATTACTCTTTCCTGAGATATTTTTGGACCAGAAGACATGAGGAAGAAAGCTGAAATAGCCCAAGGATCTAATATGCTTTCAGAATAAACAGAGTCTCCAGGCCAATTTTGTTATGCAACCTGGGCTTATTTCCACATGTACTTAGCTTTGAGATATTCTTTGCTTTTTTTAAAAGAACAGATATAGCATCTAACATCTAGTCAGTAACAACAAAAGTAGGACAAAATATATGTGACCCTGTTGGAACCATGCAGATCATTTATGGGGATATATTCTGAATAGACCCAACTGACTGAACAACCATGCTGAACTGTTCTGTCAGAAACATAGATGCCAGATGTCAAAGAAAGGCACGAGCAATATGAAATCTCTCAAACAGGTTCTAATTAGTATGAGTAGACACAAGAATTAAGTAACATTGCAATGCTGTGACAGCTGCAAATAAGAGATTTCATAAAGCACAAAACAGCTTCTGAATGTGAAAAGATAAAACATTTATTTACTGGTTCTGAAAGATTCTTTAGAAGTCAAAACCTATCCCATTGCCAGGTTTTTGGCAGGTCAACCAAAATGATGTTGGTCCAAAATAGTTTTTATCTACTGCACAACATATAAAATAGTATGCAATACCTATAAGCAGTATCTGAATTTTACTTCATACTCCGTGAATTTAATTTTTCAGTTTCAATTTTTTTTTAGTTTCTCAGACTTTAAAATACAAAGGAAAGTAAAATCAATGGGAAATTAGGGGAGGAAAAGGGAAGAGAGAGTATAGGACAGAAGGGGAAAAACCTCAATTTGCCAGAAAATAAACCATTGCAGTTGTTCTCCAGCTTCCTCTTTTTTCAACACATATACTGTTAATTTCTAGCTTGTATTTGTCTTTTGACAGTTTTCTGATCAGATGGGTAAATTTGCAAACAATGCACAGAATCGTATTTTCTCAAACTTTTTATTTTCTTAATGTACCAACATGGGAGTCAAAGGCTTTTTTGGAAATAAGGATTACCCTGGAGGCTGGTGTTTTGCTTTGTGTTATACTAGCTCCCTTTTTAAATAATCTTTTAAAAATAACCCACCAAGGTGAAAAAACCTGAGGCCCCTCTGAGAACAATAGGATGTAACATAAAGGAACTTCGTGGAAGAAAGCATTGTCAAGTTAGATTGTACTTGGAAGGCACTACTACAAAGGGAAAAAAAATCCTCCTGATTCTGTCATCCTTTTTTGAAAATGCAACAGCATGTGACCTTCTTGTGAACCCAAGTTTCTCTTTTCACCTCCAAAAGCCAAATAACATGGTTACTATGGCTGGTCAATGATTCTGGATGCAATCTGCCCAAGGGATGTTAACTGTTATGTCCTCTGGGTGGCATTTGAATTTGATGGCAGTCAGGTATGTGTACACTAGCGTGGTCATTAGAATGGGCAGGTGTTCATGGCTAATGGCCTACAGTTAGGATTGCTACAAGGGGAATTCTTTGAGAGGGAGCAATCCTGCCCCCACCTCCCAAGTCTGAACACCAATAACTTATGTAGAATGATACTTTTCTTATGCAACCAAGCATAAGGCTGAATTAAATGTATGCACACACCAAGCAAAGGACCACACTATAACATTTGTTCATGTTTAGAAAATACAGGCTGAACCTCCTATATTTGTACAAGTGACTACCAAGGAATTAAACTATTGCTGAGTATACTGTAGGGTCCTCTTTGTTGTAGTACTTGCACTCTACCTGCCTAAGCAGAAATGTCCATAATCTCAATGGACCCCTGAAAACTCACCACAGTCACAATGAAAAACTAAATGCACCAGTGACCTGCGTGCCAGTATCTATGCAAATCTCAACCAGGAGCTGAGATTTATATATGCTTCACATACCCCTGAGGAAATACCTACTTTATAGCACTGATGGAGCAGATGTAGTTGTCTCTGCAAAATGTGAGTGGAATTTAATCAAGGAGGGAGGGAAAAAAAACAGCACTATGTATTCAAAACAAGCAATTGCATACACTACTCCTTAAACCTGCTGGCACATCGGAATGGATAGAAAATGCCATCTCTGAACTAATTAGGCACTTTATTGTGTACTGCAACTATACATTTGCATGTTCATATTAGTGGGATCTTATTCCTTTCCAGCTGTACCAGAGACCAAAATAAATCTTAAATGTTGATTGTATAATTGACAGCTTGATAAGGTTTATGGTGGATGGCAAACTCCCTTTAGAAATGTTTGAAAGTAGAACAGAGATGGTATTCAGCAGGTTCTGACCAGTTCTGGACAGGGGTGAGATTCAAATTTTTTAATAACTGGTTCTGTGGGCGTGGCTTAGTTGGTGGACACAGCTTGGTGGTCATGTTATTGGCTGGGATTGGCCAACTCAATATCACATCAAGGCACGCATCTCCTCGCCTGGACTCTCATGACTGTGGGGATGCTGCAACAGTTATAAGTGTGAAAAATGTTCATAAGTCACTTTT
Source organism: Laticauda laticaudata (assembly GCA_004320025.1). Taxonomy (NCBI): domain Eukaryota; kingdom Metazoa; phylum Chordata; class Lepidosauria; order Squamata; family Elapidae; genus Laticauda; species Laticauda laticaudata. Next base: position 50,751 of record BHFT01033502.1, read on the forward strand.
TTCAATGCCATTGTAACTTTGTGTGGTCACCCCACACAAGCAAAGTACCAGCAAAGAAGGGAAAAAAAACTTCAGAGACGTTCCTGAGATAGGAAGTTTAGTCTGAGAAGAATGTAATAAGGGTTAAAGGAGAGACAGTTTCTGTAAGCAACACCAGAATGTTTCCTTCCTGCCTTCCTTACAGGATTAGGCCAGTAATTTCTTCTAACAACTGGTTCTCTGAACTGCTTAGAATGTTAACAACCAGTTCTAGAGAATAGGTGTGAACTGGTAGAATCCCACCCCTAGTTCTGGAGAACCGGTAACGGAAATTTTGAGTAGTTCAGAGAACCAGCAAACACCGCCTCTGACTGGAAATTTTAGTTTCCTTCCCCTGCCATGCCCTCCAAGCCATATCCACAGAACCGCTAGTAAAAAAATTTGAATCCCACCACTGAAGTAGAGTTGCAGTGATTTTCCAAAACAAGTTACCTTTTTTTACAACCTCAGAAAGAAAGTGACAGCAAGTAAGATGGCATAAACAAACACTTGTCCCTAACAGAGCCTGTTAGAGCAGTCAACAGTGTGATTTCTGAGACATAGTTCTCTGTTTGACAGGAGGAAATTTGCTTCAGATTCTGAACTTCTGTTTAATTATGCAATACCTGGCACAGTTAATGTATGAGCAACCCTCAATGATATAAAAATGATATATTGGAGTACAGGGATGGACCATCATAATGGGGTCAAGAGCAAAACATTTTAAAGTTGTATATAATGTAGGGGCATAGAAGACAGAAGGAAAGACATGCATTAAAAGGAAATTCAGGAGAACACAATTCAAATCCTGTCCTGAGCTGGACAACTTGGATTTTTAGTGCAGTTTTTCTTTCTCTGTCCAGTTTACCTTACAGGGGTTGTTTTGGAATGCAATAAGAGTGAATCCCATTTATCCTATAGAATGCCGGCTTTCAGAACAGTAAATATGGGCTTCCAGTTTGGGTTTCTTTAGCAATAGACCGAAATCTGTGATCGTGTGTAGTTTCGATCTGTGTTCGCTGCTGGAGCACCCTGATCTTTTGGATTTGGGGCTGAAGCTACCCCGTAGGGGGGAGAGAGGGGAGATTGCTAGCTGAGTGGAGCCACATCTCTCCTCCTTGGCTGGTCTAAACTCCCTTTCCCGAAGGCGGTTGCAGTGGTGGTCAGAAATGGTCCACCTCAAAGAAGAACCCGACTGGATAAGATTGTGTAGAAGGAAGACAAAGAGGACAGACTGGTCTAAACAACAGAGAACATCTAAGCAAGGTACCCTGAATCTAAAAGTACCTAGAGGGATACTTCTGAAAAAAAATCTTTAAGTGGTGAAGGAGGGAGAAAATGAGGTTAAAAGCTCTTTTTTTACCTTTATATTGACAATTACAAATGGTATGGAAATAAATTTATATTCATCTATTTTGACACTAATAGGCAACTTTAAGCTGAAATTTAAGTGTCAAAAGGAGAATAAAGATTTTTTTTCTTTCGGTGCATTTAAAAAGGAGAGAGGTGGAGGCAAAGGGTGGGACTTGGAATAATGGAAAATGGAGTGCCATCTGGAAAAATAAAAAGGATTAACAGCGAAACTTTGAAAAGACTCCTAAGGATATATTGAAACTGAAATCTTATGAAAAGATACAATAACCACGGAAAGGAAAAGTAAAGGAAAGAACAAGAAGGAACAGTCTGGGATCATTTGGTGATATTAAAAAAAAAAGGTTTTGGTATTTGTTTTTCTTTCTTTTCTGTTTTTACTTAAAGTCAATTGGGTGGTTGTTCAAAAGTGTTTAAAATGCCTCACTCCTGGAGGAATTGAAGATGAGTCTAAAAAAACAGAAAGAAGATGCAGAAAGGGGAGGAAGATCCTTTTAGTTTTTGAATTTGAATTTTTTGAAATGGAGATCCTGAACTATGAAAAGGCAAAAGGAAAAGTTTTCAAGAACAAGAAGAAGGGTGGGACAAAGAAGAAGCCATTTTCAATGATCAAATAATGCAAAGTGTGGTAATAAGGGGAAAAGGGGGAAAGGAGTTAAAAGTTTTGAGATCAAAGGGAACAGCCAAAAGAAAAATAGTCTGAAAAAGAAGTATAACAGCAAGGAGAAGCAGAAACTACAGGGAGAACATTAGAGAGAGAAGGGTATAAAAAAGGGGACAGGAAAATGTGGGGGAAAGATAGAAAGGGAAAGAACTTATGAGGGACAAAAGCAGGAAATAAAGAAAAAGGGGCAATGTACTAGGATTAAAGGTATTTGCTCAGCTAGAAAAACAGAGACAATGGCTAAATTAAGTTAAAAGTGAGGATTCTGCAAAGGTTACAAAAGATAGTGTGACAGTAAGAATACTGTAATGAGTAAGAAATGAAATTAAATAATCTATGAGATAGAAACTATATTGTTATGTAATGGTATGTTTAATAATTAATGCAATCATAAGGAAGAGAGGGAAACATTGCAATTGTTTCCTAAAGATTGATTAAAATATTGAAAAGAAATGTGAAAGATTTATAAGGAAATTTATACCAAGTTACTAGAATGAATTTGAATAATTGATTTTGCCTTTTAATAGTAAAAATAACTTATAAGATAAAGCTGTATGACTATCCAATGGTATGCTTATTAACAGTTAAGTAATAATGAAGAAGGGAGGGAAGCATTTCAACCTGTTCTCAAAGATTGATAAATATTGAAAGAAACGTGAACAGATTTACAAGGCTCATACCAGTAGTAAGAAATTAATTTGAATAACTATTATCCCACGTTATTGTAGTGCTGTTAAAGTTGAAGCAACATTTCAGCAGAATCTCATCTGCCATCATCAGGCTTCTGTATGGATGTGGTTCCTCACAAGCTTCTGGTTTTCAAATTCGAGGCTGGTCTATTCTGATTTGGCTAGGAGTCTAGGTCTGGTGTTCACTGGACTTGGAGTTTGATGAATAAGAACACCAGGTTACTCCACTTCTTATGCACAACAAAACCACCAAAAAGTAATTTGCAAAAAGATGAACTCAGAGCACTACAAACCCTGAAAATGATAGTAGCATAATAATACTCCAGCAAAAAAAGAAAATGCCACAGTAGTAATGGACCAGAAAAGACCTATGAAACAAAATTGAACAGACCTACTCCAAAGACTCCACATACAAACCTATAAACACAGACCCAACACATATCTAGAAAAATTACACCACAAGAAGATAAATTATAACCAGCCACATAAGCAAAGAAATCCAACAGACGATCAATGCCCAAGAAGAAAAATCTTCTAGATGCCCCAAATTATACGGGGCTCCAAAATTACACAAAGAAGGCATACCTCTCAGACGCATAGTCAGCTCCATAGGGAGCACCATTAAAACCTAGCTAAATACTTAGCAAAACAACTACAGCCCCAATGCTGAAACCGCAGATCTTCATATGTAACAAACTCATACGCACTTCTTAGAACTGATCAAAGATCTACACGTGGAACAAGAAGATCTGCTTGTAAGTTTGACGTGGTTTCACTATTTCACTCAAATCCCAATAAAAGAAACTCTTGAATCATCAAAAAATAAATACCAACCAGCTAAAGCTCATGGAACTAAGCAGAACACTGCCTAACGCCACACATATTTCATATACAAAGGAAAAGATACAAGCAAATCGAAGGAGCCCCTATGGGGATCACCACTGTCACCCGTCATTTGCAAACCTGTTCATGGAAGAATTCGAAATCCAGAGCCCTGGCTAATGCCACCCACAAACCCAAACTATGGCTAAGATACATCGATGACACATTGTGATTTGGCCCCATGGAAAAGAAAACCTAAACAATTTCCTAACACATCTAAACAGCACACACCCCAAAAATCAAGTTCACCATGGAAACGGAAATAAACAAACAACTACCATTCCTAGATGTACTAATCTACAAAAGAACAGATGGCACACTGGGACACACCATATACCAAAAGAAAACACACACCAACGCGCTACCTCAACGCCCCAATCCCACACCACCACCAGCACAGTAAATTTCCGTGGTAAAAAACACTAATTACCAGAACCAAACGCCTGGCAGATAAGACACATAGTAAAGACTGACTATGCACCCTGATTGAAGTATTGACAGCCAATGGCTTCCAAAAAAAAACAAAATCACGCAACTTGATCACAAAAACACACCAAGACATAAACAGAGACCTAGAAGACCAACAGACCTATGGAACGCTGTCTTGCCCTACATAAGAGGTACTACAGATAAAATCAGTAAGATACTACACCAGGCCAATCAACATCAAGACTGTCTTCAAAACAAGACAAAAAAATAGCAGCCATCCTTAGAACACCCAAAGACAAAATTGACCTGGAAAACAAGGCATATACGAAGTTCCCTGTACATCATGCCCGGCCACATACATTGGACAGACCAATAGAAGAATAAGTACCGCCTAGATGAACACAAAAATGCAAGTAAAAAAGCTGGAACACACCTCCTCACTGTCCAACACATGAAAACCACACGGTCACAACATCAAACTTCAATGGCACTAAAACCTAGCCACTATAGAAAACCCAGCCACAGAATCATCAGAGAAGCCATAGAGATTGAAAAAGACCTGACAGCATGAATAGAAGAAGATGATTCAGGCAGACTGTCAATCATTTGGAAGCCTGCACTCTTCAAATAGAAAGATCTCCACACCACAAACAGACAAACACCTGAGCACAAACAGACTCCCTCTGATGCCTCAACTTCAACCCCCCCACCAGGCACCAGGTGAAACCTGGCTTCTAATGGATAGCAGCCGTCCTTTCACACGAAGCCAAGCTGCACTGAAAGCCTCACAACACAGGAACAGAGTGTTGGCCAAAGCCAATCAAAGCCACAAACAGACAGAAGAAACCAGAAAACACCAATCAATGAAACTCCAAGTCGAGTGAACACCAGACCTAGACTCCTAGCCAATCAGAATAGACAGCTCCGAATTTGAACCAGAACTTGAGACCACATGCCATACAGAAGCCTGATGATGGCAGATTGAGAATGTTGAAGAGAACATAATGAAATTGTTAAGCAAGACAGATGAAAGTAAATAAAGTATAATGAATAAAAAAATATAGAAATTTAGTAAAAGAAATTACAATTAAATAAGAAGAAAATGACATAATCATAAAAGAAAATTAAGAGAAGTAAAGGAAGAAATGTTGAGAAGTTGAAAAAGGAGTAATAAGAATATGAAGTTGAATATATAAGATGAATATGCATATGAAATTGGGCTGTATGGATGTGATAACTTGGAACCATGCTGTACTCAAATAAGATGTTTTATTTGTTTTGTTAAAACTCAATAAAACTTTATTAAAAAAAAAGAACAGTAAATATGAAAGCAAAGACAATTCACCTTTTAATTTCCACCACAAGTAGGACTGCAGCCTTTTAAATGATCTTGAATTATATCACACATGTATAGTAAGGAAACTATATCAAAATCAATAAAAAAAACCACACGCAACCAAGCATTACATAAATGCTATGCCCACAGCACACATTCTGGTAGAGAGAAGTTCCCTGAGGATGGCTTCCATCATAAGTCCAAAAATTCAGAAGACTAAACCCCTGGTCCCAGTGACCCACCCAGATTGGATCTGGCAATATTATCCTGGCACTTGTATATTTGACTTCGTTTGTAACCTCATAATATTTAATATTGAATGACAGCCAGTTTGGTATAGCAGTTAAGGTACTGGATTAAGAGCTGGGAATCTGAATTCCAGTCTCTTGTTAGACATCTGGGTGACCTTAGGCCAGTCACCCTCTCTCAGCCCAAGAAAGAGGGCAATGTTAAGCTAATTTGAAATCTTGCCATGAAAACTGTAGAACATGTCAAGGCAGTCACTAGGAATCAAAAACTGACTTGAAGGCATACATTCATGTTGTTTACAATATTGAATTACGAAAATTACTGGTGCTACAGAAGACTTTTCTTGGGATTTCTGGAATTTATTCAGGGGATCATATACTTTACTAAATAGAGCTATAACTCTCTAGCAGAGGTCTCCAAACTTGGCAACTTTAAGACTTGTGGACTTCAACTCCCAGAATTCTTCAGCCTTTAAGTCCACAAGTCTCAAAGTTTGGGGACCCCTGCTCTATAGGTTAGATAAGCCTTCCAAGCTTCTTTTAACTCTGATCCCAAAGGCTGTCATTTTTAATTTCCAAAACAAGGGAAATATTGAGTGTAGGAGGAATAATCATACTAACTGTAATGCATACAATTTTAATTACAATTAAATTAAATTTTTGTGTTGACCTTATTTCTTGGGGTTGGACTTACCACTGTTTGAATTACAGTTCCTGATGCCATTCAAAGATCAATGGATATTTTTTTCCTGGGGAAAAAAAAACAATTTTCAGGACCATTCTACAACTTTGGCTGGTGGCTAGCCAGAGTATAGTGCAAGGATTTAAGAAAAATGGAGCAACGGACAGGGCAGAGTCCTCTTTTATTTGGTCCCTGTTATTTCAATCACTACTGAAGGACAATCTAAGAATGGTTTTGTCTCTCTTCTATAATTAATCTCAGTGGGAGGTTTACTAACCTTATGAAGAAGGAGGAGGAGGGAAAGGGGAGAAAGAAGGATTGTTTTTTTCATACAATGTTGTCAATATTATTTTTGTCCTGGTCAGATGAACAATAAACCAGCTTTTGGACAGGGAACCAATGGATATAAAATCTGATTTTTTAAAACTTTGTTCCACAAGGCTTAATAAATCAATAAATAAAAACCCTGATTATAATGAATAAAGCTAGACATGTATAGTTTAGGTTCTGCATTAAAAATATCCCCAGAAAGCTTATTTTAAACAAATGGTAGGTTTTAATATTGAAAATTTAGACACTCTGAGTGCTAGCTGACAGCTCCCTAGTGGCTTGAATAAGTTCTCTCTTTCTCTGGCTTAAAGGGAAATCTTGCCAAACACCATCATTCCTTGTTTGATAACTACTTAGCTACGGGGCAAGTTAATAATAATAAAAAAAGCTCCTATCAACATCAAGACAAATAATATTCCTTGGAGACAATCTGAGACTGATTGGGTATAAAATGTAACTTTATGCTTGATACCCATGAATTGCACACATACTTGTATTTAAGACATTTTAGGACACCACTCTTTCTTCCTCTCTGCCTTTTTGACTTTTGTTAAAGCAAAGCAAAATTTCTCTAGATACCAATTAGTAGGATGTTCAGTTCCCTGGTTAGTGCAGGCAATACAGAATTAGAGAATCTGAAGAGATTTCTACTCTCTCTCTAAAGACCTCCAGCAAGCTAATTGGTTCCATTATCAAACTTCTCTTAAGACTATACATTAAGAATAATGTTCCTAATGTTCAGTTTTCTTTTATAGTGGGGTGGCTGTGGAAGCTTACATCTAGGCTTGAAAGATAAGAGTTCTTGATTATTCCTTGTTCCTCAAACTGTGTTGCCTCCAAATATAAAAGATTCACACTGCTATCTTTGTTGAGTTATTCCCCGTTAGGAGAATGAGTGCACTCAGGGAAACATAGTGAGAGTGATGTTGAATAACACACGACCAGCATACAGATACACTGAATAGTAAAATGTAGGTTTTACTTCCAGTAAACAGATAAACAAAGTCCAACAAACAGTCCAAATCATACACGGTTAAAGCAGTTAGTATCAGTCCAGGGATAATCCGAAAACATAGTCTAGTATCATAAACAGAGTTCATTAAACGGAGTTTGCTAACAGTTGCAAAAACTCAGGGCAATCAAAGGAGAACAACGATCAGGCAAATACAGAAAACAGGAAATGCAAGGAAAAAGAAACCAGGTTTCTGACTCCATCTTATGGCCACTGGAGGAACCTCAGCCAATCACAATTACATCATTCTTTTAAAGAAACAACATTAAATAACTATCCTGGTTTATATATTGCCAACCCAACTGTTAGGTGACTATCATTCCAAACAATCATGAATAATGATTGTAAATAGATTTACATAATTATTCCTTATCTTCACTGAAAAAGAACATAAATACGTTCACAAGTACTAAGGCATTCTCACTCCTGGTTTAAGCCAGAGTTTATTTTGATCCTCATTTGTTGTTTTGAATGAGAAATCAAATAAATGAAATTACAACTTTGTTAGTAATTTGGGAGAAGTTCTAGCTGCTGCTGCAACCAAGGTGTGTAGACCTAGCATTTTGACTAAGCTGGTTGTGAAAATCTAGTCACCATTAATTTAAGGATGCCTTCTCTGTATTTTCTATGAAGTCAGCAAATTTTGATCTATTCATCAAATCACCTAAGTACTACATGTGAACCCAACTCCTACATCATATAAGGAACAAAACTTAAAATGAATCTGAGGGGAGCTACATTATCTGGATAAAAGACTGTTATAATCTAACAAAGTTCATGGGATGGATATAAAGATAGCATGTGGAAGAGAGGTGAATAACCTTAACCTAATTTATATGGAAGAAGAGATTTTATTACAGTAAGACCACCAAAGAGCTTTGAAGCCCCTTGAACAGAAGTGCTGAATCCCAGGGTTTCATGGGCTAGTGCCCAATTCCTTATATTTTAATAGTTACAGTAAGAAAGCAGTAACAGCATTATCAATTGATATATCAGTGGTAAAACTATATCCTTCTTTGAAACAGTAGGTTATGCATCACTTATTAGGGTTACAAGATTTTTCAGTGTCTACCCAGCTTGGATAACAATTTACTCATGAAAGACATTATCTTCTTTAACAATCTGACAAACCACTTTGTCCTTCATTCGAGATAGATTTCAGTAAAATATTATTTGTCGAACTAATGAAAAAAAGAATAAGATTGAATTACACTGTCATTTGAAGTTTCATTATAATGCTGTTTTCTTGAGCGCCATTGATTGACCCAATGATGGCTTTGTCTAATTTCTGTAGAGTTGTTATTAGAGCAATTTATTAAAATTGCATGCACTGATTGGAGCCACAAATGATTTCTTGCTAATTATGCAGATGATGTACGAAACTCATTTAAAATTCCTTTTTGAACTTCACGTCAGTGAGCAAATTTTTTTCCAGAATGAAATATGCCTGTAGGTTGAAGTCAAAAATAGGCTGCATTCTGTTGACATTCTTCTGGTCTACAAAAAAGAAAAAGAAAAGAAAAAAATTGTATAGTCAGGGTCAGATGGAATACTCAGTTTCATGTGCATGCACACCATCACATACTCTTATTCACAAAGATTTCTTTGAACCATTTTAATATAATACTACTATTTATAATGCAAGAATTTAATGCAAGTTGCTTATATACATAAATTCTAACTTGACCAAACTCAAATAGGTCTCATCCTGAGAGATATCTCAGGTTGAAAGAGAATCAGAGGATATATTATAGCTTAAAGCTTCAGATTTTCTATTCTAACTTTCATATGCATAAAGTATATTATTATATTTTGGAAGAAGGAAATATGAAGCTGAAATTATTTATTACTCATAATGTAGAAAGGTTACCCAAAAAGGTCACATAAGTTTGTACACATAAGCACCTATTTGTTTCTTTGGGCTTTTTTTGGGGAGGGGACTTATTGTAGGAATTGGGACTACAACAAATTGTTGAACTCTCACAATACATTTAATTACAGATAAGTCCAACTCAACAGAACATAGTTTTTTTTTTCAAAATATGCACAATCATGATATTGGATAATTAAACATTTCAGTTGACTGAAGAGTCAATTGATGGGTCACAAATTTCTACATTCTAGAAGGTAATTTCTAATAGAAGTATTTTTAAAAACTGCACACGGTAAATGGTGTTATTACAATAGATTTTGATTTTGTGCAAGAGAAAACAGACAATGCCTTTCTTTTTTAAAAAAATAAGCCATTGGGCTTCATATAAAACCATGCATGGCTGCTTCTTTTTAGCACTGTTGTCATTTTTACATCCAAAATAAACAGTTTTATGTAATTAATGAAGATATTTCTGTGCAATTGGAAAGCTGTCTAGTTTGAAGCAAGTTCTATTGCTTTCACACAAATTATCTGTCTGTCTGTCTATCTATCTATCTATCTATCTATCTATCTATCTATCTATCTATCTATCTATCTGTGGCNCTATCTATCTATCTATCTATCTATCTATCTATCTATCTATCTATCTATCTATCTGTGGCATAGAGATCTAAGAACAATTTCATTAGGAAACAGTTTCACTTAATAATATAAATTTAGTTTTAAATAAAATTCTGAATGTATGTTTGTGTCTGTGTGAGGGAGAAAGAGAGGGAGACATCCCTTCTGCGGAATAAGATTTACATGAAATATTTCTATGTGTAACAGATACCATGAATGTTTCTTCTCTCAGTGAAGACTATAAAATTGACAGATCTACATTTGGGTCTTAGGGAATGGTGTGAAGTTAGCATTCAATAAAATATCATTAAATAAACAATAGTTTAGCCCAATCTTTCAATTTAATCACTAACTATGATGAAAAGTATGGATGCACGGATGTCTTCTCAGAGCCACGTTAGCAGATTTGACAGTCTAGAACTTGTTAAATGGGTATAAAAGATTAGCACTAAAGAATTTAAAAAATGCTCTGGATTTCTTTCTCATAAAACATTTTATTCCAGAACTGAATTCTGGCATTGTAGACAGACTTAGCCTAGGTAATTTGATTGCATAAATTAATCCTTGATGGTTATATCTTGATTTCAGCTTATCTTTTTGGAGTGATTTAGGAATAATCCTTTTGGGGAAATTCTTCCCAAAACAAAATCAGAAAGATGACAAAAGTTATATAATATCAGAGCATCTTATATAAGTAATTAGTTATTAGACAATCAAAGACAAAATTCTCAGAATAATGTTTACTCCTGAGTGTACCAAGTAATAGAGGGACACTGTATATTTCACAATCAGATGAGTTCCTAAAGGAAAATACAATTGAGGAATCGCACAAAGTTAGTGAAACAGTGCCTCTTACACAGCTTTCCACTAATATTTCTCTCCTTCAGTTTCTCCTATTCTTTTGTAAAAGCTGGCTGAGCTACAGAAAGGTGCGAAGGAGTTAATCGTCTGGTTTTGCTTAAAAATTCCAAACCATGATGAAAACATTTTAGCACCTAAGAGCAAAGATTGTGGATGAAAAAAAAAAAACCCTCGAAGATACATGATTTATCACTCCCCTCACAAATAAAATTTATTCATTGCATCCACCAGCCATCACACAGATGGTCAGAAAATTGGCTTTGTGTAGAGATGTGGATTCAGGCATGAATATTAATATGAAACAGATGTAAACGCATATTAATATGCACTTGCTTTGCATGGACTGACATTACAATATTTTCATTAAAGAAGCTGCATTTGAAATGGAAAGTGTAGGTCACCTTTTTTTAAAAAAAATACAACGGTATAGTACAATGTATTTACCATTTCCTGAAACAGCAACAGAAAACAAACAAAATAAATGTAGCTGCCATAATTTGCTGAATGCAATGAAAAATTGTTAGAACACAAAACTGATTTGAACATAAATTATATTTCACCATCATTTTTACCTGAATTGCCCTCCCTCCAACAGACAAGGAGTATTTTCCTGAGATCCAATGAACACAAATGTTCTCAAGTGATACACATTTGTACACAGGTATATTATTTGAACAGACATATTAGAATATAATTAAAATAATAGAGAGTACTATGAATTGGACCCCAATTCAGATTTTACTCTGAATAGGTTTGTTTATATGCCAGTGGGAAAGAGTACATGATATTTAAACGAGGAAAAGCAAGACTAAGTGATTATTAAATATAATGCAGATGAGGAGTGTATTTTGATATATATTTCATAAATAATTCTCTAATGTAATACACACACACACACACACACACACACACACACACACCAAGATATAGTATTGGTATATATACTGTAGTATAATATAGTAAAGTTGCTCCTTTCACACGTTGACCTTATGCTGTAATTTCAGGCTACTAGGAATGGGCAAAAAGTTTTGAATGGACAAAATAGTTCGAAAGAAGTTACTCTTTTAAATTTTAACTTGGAATAATTCAAGGTGTCAAATCGGGGGCTTTTGATTGATTCAGATTTTTTAGAGTTTCAATCAATTTTCAATCTTTACAGAACTCTGATACTATTGCAGCTTTCCTTCCATCTATAGACAAAACAAAGACCAAGTACTGAGTTGTATGAAGGGCTATGTGATATTGATGAATAACCAGCTACAAGGTTTATCACTCAGCGATTCCTGTCTAATATATAGTGCTTAAGGAAAAGCTAATCTCATTCTTTTGCTAAACTCTGTTTAGGCAGGTTTGCACTCATTTTATTTATTCAGTTCCTCAGTTCTCTGCTTAAGATGAAAATAAACCCTTTTTGAGAATAAATTGAGTAATTTGCAAATGATTAACCACTGAGTAAGGGTAAGACAAAGATGTATGATGTCATCTCGGTTGTTTAGTTGTTAATGGATAAATGTAGAAGGAATGTTTTTGTTGACATTAGAGATTTATAAGGAATGTAAATATAATCTAGGGACAGATAAATTGTTAGCTGAAAACTCGAATAATTTGCAGTGAATTCTAGATAGAATGTATGATGCAATAAGATTTTTTTTCTTCCAGTCAGTTGTGTCCAATTCTCAGAGACAGCTCTCCTCAGTTTTCTTGACAAGGTTTTTCAGAAGTGATTTCCCATTGCTTCTTTTCTATGGCTGAGACAAAGTGACTGGCCCAAGGACACACAACTGAATTTGTGCCTAAGACAAAACTAGAACTCATGGTCTCTTGGTTCCTAGCCATGAAAACAAACTGGCTGTCAATAAGCCTCAAGAAGGCTCTCAATAAAAAATAGACTGAAAATTAATGTACTGAAGATCAAGGTACTTATGTTTGATAGTGAAAATGTAATGCAGCTTATATAGTAATGGTGAAAATTGAGAACAAAATTATGAATTTTTATATTTTCATAGAATTTATTCTAAATATTGGGAAAAAATGAAGAGACAAGTTTTAACACGGTGGTATGCTAGTTTAATGAAAAGAAGGACTAGGGGTGACATGATAGCAGTGTTCCAATATGTGAGAGGTTGCCACTGAGAAGAGGGAGTCAAGCTATTGTCCAAAGAACCTGAAGGCAGGACAAGAAGCAATGGATGGAAACTCATCAAGGAGAGAAGCAACTTAGAACTAAAGAGAAATTTCTTGACAGATAGAACTGTCAGTGGAAGAACTTGTCTCCATAAGATGTGGATGCTCCCACACTGAAAGTTTTTAAGAAGAGATTGGACAATCATTCATCTGAAATGGTATAGGGTTTCCTGAATGAGCAGGCTGTTGGACTAGAACAGTCATTGCCAACCAGTGGGACGGGGACCACTGGTGGTCCATGAGAAAATTTTGGTGGTCTGCAGAGAAATGTCACTCCCAAAGCACCCCAAAGGCAATTAATCCAGGCTGCGCGGGAACACAAGGCTGTGCTACCCACATGGCCCACAGGAACACAAGGTTTGCGTCGCTTGCATTGTGAACAACATGAGGTAGTGAGAGGAGGGGGGAAAGGGCAGAGGGGGGAGACTTGCCCCACATGCCTGGCCTGGCCACTGGGCTGCTTCTTTCCACTTCTTTCTTCTTCTGCTTTTGGCTGCATGCAAGGAAAGCAGCAAAAATCTTTCTTTCTCTTCCCCCAAACTCTGCCAGAAATGAGTCTTTGGGACCCTGCAAGGCATCCTGCTCCAAGAGGCTGTGCCAGCACGACAAATCTCACAAACTCATTTNCCCCCCCCCCCGAGAATAGAGCTGGAGATGGTATCCTGCAATCCCAAATAAAGAATGATTGATCGGAAGGAAAACGGGGTGGGAAATTTTCCTGCAGACTTTTTTTGGGATTTTCTTTGGGACTTAAATTATGAGTTTGGTGGTCCCTGAGGTCCAAAAGGTGGTGATCCCTGGACTAGAACTCCATCTCTAACTCTAGGACTATCACTGATGATGTTACCTAGTTTGGGTAATGAAATGTTTGCAAGAAAGGAAGCAAGCTCAGAGAGCACCAAGGACCCTTCATCCCTTCCAACTATCTTATTCTGCTTTACAACCATATGAGTCACTTAACAACTGTGATGATTTACACAACAACCATGGAAAAAAGGTTGTAAAATTGGGCAGGACTTATTTGACAACTGCTCCACATAGAGATGGAAATTCTGGTCTCAGTTGTGGTTGTAAATCAAGTGCTATCTGTATTCTTGGCAAGGTTAAATAGAAGAAAGGCAATGGGAAGAGCTATAGACAATCACTGAACAAGGTGTGATAGCATGTATCTGTGCATACAGTAGTGACGAGTGGGATTCAATCTGATGGCACCTAATTACCTAATTTAACTACATTTCTGCTATTGTTTTATTTTCTTTCTCATTCTTTTTTTTGCAATTGTATTAAAAGAACAGTCACAACTTTCTCATGTTCTTCTGGTGCCTTGAGGGCACCCTAGATGCCACACAAAATGACTGTAGTAATAATCAATGCAAGATGAAATTCAACTCTCTGAGTCAAATTCAAATACACTTTCAAGAAGAAATTCCCCAGGAGAGGTTCTGAATGCTAGATGGACTTCAGCATTTTCCCCCTCAACTGCTGTTTGAAAATTCCTCCTGTTGTGAGATTTGTTATTTTTCTCCAGTTTGTCAGTGTGCACCTGTGCACATTGTGTCATGGACAGAGTACAAGGGTGTGAATACCAACTGAATTATGGATGTCATACATAAAATATAATTAAGACAGGCAGATGCTAACTGCCTGTGACTATATAGGACAATTCTCTACTTTCCCCACAACCCGTGATGATTAGTAAAACAGTCCCATTCCACATTAAATATTGTTAGTGTATAGGGAGTTCATTGAGTTACCCTGGAGTTATCCGGGAAGCAATTTTCAAGCAGTTGTTGTTTTTTTATTAGCTAGTAGGAATTGGAAACTGTGTCAACATCCTATTCCCCTGAATTCTTACATGACTGAATCTGACATATTTCCCATAACCATAAATACTGCAGAAGCTACTCTTGTGTGCAGGTGAGTATTTTACAGTGAGAAATTAATGGCAAATAGCTTTTTGTATTTGATCAAAGAGGACGTTCTGCAAAACAGAATGCTCACATCATAAATTTTGCACTGATGTGTCAGTGAGGGTAAATATATTTCTGAAAAACAAAGAATAAAAAGCAGAATGGAATGAAATATAAAACTATTTGGATGAAACTGAAATAAATCCTTGTGGAAAGGCACAAATACATAACAGATGGAATTTAAAAACAGTCAAATGTTAATTCATTTTAATGATCAACACAGCAATTCAGTATTTTCAAAGTATATTTAACTGATGGTTGTATGTCAGATTGTAATCTGTTATTGCCAGGCCATTGAAAGAGGGCACTGAAATGGGAAAATATGTAGCTGTTTTAAGACAAGGAATCCAAGCCATCTTATGTAATGAAATATATAGGACTGCATGCAAACCTTTATATATACTTCCAACTACTTTTTGTGATAGATTCTGTGTGCGTGTATTTCAGTGTTTCAGTGGTAAGATTCACATATTGCATTATATGAATTAGAGCATAGCATACTTATAAACTGTGCTGATGTAATGCAATGGTCTGCAGCTTATCATATCTCCAAATATAGTAATTGTGTTGTGTAAGCAATGGTTTATAGCTAGTTCACATGGTTTACTGGATTCTGTTGAGGAAATATAGACAACTGTAGCTTATTTAACAATTCAGTTCATCAAAAGCGTGGCTTAGTTGAACTAGATTCTGTGTATGTATGTGCATGTATGAGATTGACAATAGGTGCATGTGAACATATGCATATACTTACACAATGATTAAGAAACATGTTCTAATTTCATATTTCTGGTGACTCCATAGGCATAACTTTGCCTTGATTGCCAACCTTTACAATTAATAATGTATCCCCAATGCCTGCTGAACTATTATTCTGGTGGGAAAGAAATGTCAACAAATCCTTTGAAATATCCCCCCCCCCCATGCAGTAGTATTTAATGGGAACAGCTAATNATCCCCCCCCCCCATGCAGTAGTATTTAATGGGAACAGCTAATCCAGATTTTCATTTTCATTTCCATTCTATTATATAAAGAAAGCTTCTATGCAAGTTATTTATTTACTTATTATTATTTTTTCCCATCCATCTCACTAATACAGTGCCTCTGGGTGGCTTCCAATATGATAAAAAGTAGAAAAGTCCTACAATTAAAATTAAAGGAATTAAATAGAAAAGCTAAAAGCCAAGATGATGGACCTTCTGTACTCCATCAGCCATCCCACAACATAGCAGTCACTGGTTGAGGCCACAGGCTCTCTCCAGAAAGCCAGGAGAGTTGGGGTAGAACTGACATCCAAGGGGAGAATATTCCAGAGGGAAGGGGCCACAGCAGAAAAATTCTTTGGCTGACAGGATCTGAAGTAGGCCTTTTCTCAGGGGTCAGATTCTACCAGTTCAGACCAGTTTGGGCAAACTGGATGTTAAAGTGACATCTGGTTTGCTGAACCAGTATTTCAATCGACTGGCTGGCCCACCCATTTTCGATGGAGATAAGTGCAGGGTCCACAGGGAGGCTCTGGGAGGGAGAAAATGGGCCTTCCGGAAGTCCAGAAATGGACTTGTTTCTTGTTTCTTGTTTCCAGTGGGCTTCCAGAGCCCAGGAGAGGCTATTTTTGCCCTCCCAGAGGCCTGCGGGCAGCCTCCAGACTCATGGGAGGGCGAAAACAGCCTCCCATGGGCTCTGGAGCTCACCAGAAGCTGGAAACAGAAAGTTTTGGTAGTCCATGCCCACCATGGCCACACCCACCCAGCAACCAGGCAGCGAACTATTGCTGAGGTTTTTGAATCTCACCTCTGCCCTTTCTGCTGAAAGAAGTAGGCTGAGATAGTCCCATCAGGGTGAGGCAGTTTCTCAGATACCCTGGCCTCTGCTTTGAAACCAAGCAGATAAGTAAAGCTAGACCCCAAACTTAATGATTTTAGAGGGAACAATTTTTATATGGCCCTAACACCCAGTTAATATTTCCCCTCTGCCACATCATACCCTTGCTTCACAGCTGCCTTTTCATAAATGAGGAGTTTTCAACTTTTTGGAGGTTAGAATCCATATCATAAGAAAGGTGAGGGCAACTGCTGGTGAGCTGTGAGGCACTCATAAATTGGCAGGCCCTGTATTTTCTGTTATTTTCTAATTTTTTTTCCAGATTTATGGAGTTCCCTTCAAATGAATTAGAACTCATAATACAATCTTTGTCAGTTTTCTGACTGAAAATGGTGATAGTCCATAACTCCCTTTTTGGAAGTTGTGGTAGTAACCACAAAAGAGAATGTAGCTTTGGGCCTCATGCTGGGATTCCGGATATCAGAATGATATAAACAGATGCTGATGCTGCTCTTAGGATACATATATAAACTTCAAGATAAATTCCATATGGCTGCAGAATTACAATATATACATATTACAATGAAATAAAATAATCTGAAATTCTGTAACTAAAACAAACACTTCTAATTCTGCTGACTGCTGGATGTGGGCAGTTCAATTCTCACTGGCTCAAGGTTGACTGGGACTTCATTCTTCCGAGATTGGTAAAATGAGGACCCAGATTGTTGGGGGCAATATGCTGACTCTGTAAACCACTTAGAGAGGGCTGTAAAGCACTATGAAGTAATATACAAACCTAAGTGATATTGCTTTTCTCCCTGACAAAGTTCTAGTATCTCACAGTAACATGAATATCTATGTACTATAACATGAATATCTATGCCATTCAGATGATCTGTCTTAAAAAATAAAAGAGGTTAGCCATAGTCTCAGTATATACAGGTTATTTCTTAAACTGGTTTAAAGTTGAACTGGTATAAGCACAAGACAACTTAAACAGTAAGTGCAGATGTGCCCTATATAAGCCACAGACTTGTAAGCATCTTTTTAATGCTTTAGTAAAGAGAAAATTAAGAGCATATCATTAAAAAATCATGAGATATATTATTATATAGGTTACTGGTTATGAATATATAATGTTGCAGCTTCAAACTGAAAGATTTGCATTAATGGCTATGATGGGGGGGGAGTGTTGTTTTGATTGTTCGATGCCATCTTCAACTTACTTTAAAAACAAATGTTCAGAGATGCCTCGGTTTCTTTGGAGCCAATTAGCACTTCACTCTGATTCTTCACAACCTATATTTCTCAGTTCTTTCCTTTTCCATCAGTAATGGAAAAACAGAAAGGTAAGTATAGATAGAGAGAAAAAAATCAGGAACAGAAATGAGTCCCTTTTTTCTTATTTTTCTTTGTTTCAGTAAAGAGAACTAGATGAGACTGAGCCCCAGATCCAGGGGCTGTTGAATATAACTATGTGCTCTGAAAAGTTATTTTTGGGTTCTGAATCCATTTAATCCATTATCAAACTATTTCATTATACAAAGTAACGTATAGCTTTTTTCAGTTACATTGTAAGTAGGAGAAAGAGATTCAAAATATAACTAAAATAAATCCAGTATAGGGAACAGAACAAAAAAGTGCTCAATGCCATTAGAATAGGCTTACAAATAATATTTCAAGCACGTTGCTGCAAAATGTAGGATATATAAACCAGCAATGTTAATGATGAATAGCCCATGCAACTCATTTAAAAAGGTTATTTAAAAACAAAACTAAAAGGAAATGCATTGGTAACTATAGCAAAGAGTGAGTTTTACCATGGAATTTAATGCACCATATTCTGGTTTTCCCCTGTTTATCTATGCTCTTTGCACCAACTCATTTTCAAGATTAATACATGCTCTTGGTGGTAAGGACCTGTGCTCTCCCATAATTAAGTTACCCTCATAAAACAGCTACGACTGGTAACTTGAAGGAACCCAATTGAACGAACCACTTCTCTGAATCTGCATGACAATATTGAAAATTAAACCCAGTTAATAGAAAAAAATGCTAAATCAATTGCCATAAAATTTAATGGGTTTATAGCAGCCTTAACTCAGTAGGACTGAATTATCATGTTAATTTAATTTCCATTTCTAAATGAACCAGAAGGCACAATAAAGGTCAATTAACCAACTACCTTCTCTATCTTCTTTTTCTTTTACTGCCAGTTTTAAATCACAGAAAGCCCCAAAGCTCTTCCAAGAAACTCATTAGTTTGCTCTTGGAAGAATCAACAAAAGCTAACTCTGAAACAAGTGCCAAGAATCATTCCAGAAATTGTACAGTATTACAAATGCTGGATCTATATAAGACTAAGCACACATCTGCATGATGCTTCGTTCAGAGCTCAATTATTGCATAGTAACCAGCATTCTTCAAAAAAACAACAACACACAATGTCACAACATAAGCCTAACATTGAAAATTAGGCTTGTCAGATACTACATCTTTTCTATCCTGCTCTACAGAGTGGAGAGTTGGTCTCTGACAGAAAGCCACTTGAAGAGACGAGAAGTATTTGAAATGTGGATTTACAGGTGGCTGTTTCGTATAAGTTGGGTTGACAAAATCAGAAATGAGGAGGTAGGTGATAAGCTGCCTGGGAAAGCCAAGGAAAATAATCAAAACCACAAAAAAGCAAAAGTTAGAAAAGGTTGACATGTGATGCGACACAAGGGACTGATTGGGACAAAACTCAACAGCACTTTTTCATGCGGCTGTTGATAAAAATAGGATTGTCAACATGATTGCCAATGTCTAATGGTGGATATGGCACAACAACAACAAGAAGAAGAGCCAGCATTTCTCTTGCTGATAATCTTTTGCTGTTGTAATATAGCTTGAGGAAGACTTGGAAACATATAGCTCAATATGATTTGTGGGAGGAACTGCAAGACATACAGCTTGTCTTCTATTCTGCAGCACCTTCCCATTGCTATGTTAAGCCATACCAATATTTTTGATGATTGATGATTATGTGCCATCAGGTTATTGATGCTTCTTAGAAGTTATAGATGTACTCTTTGTGGATCTGCCCCTAGACTTCTAAAAGTGCACATTCATTGTCACAGTCCATCCGCCTTGCTGCTAGTTCTCTTCTTTTTCCTTCCACCTTTCCTAGCATTAGAGCCTTCTCCAGGGAACCAATATCTTTGGCACAAGCTTTTTTCATGATTCAGACTAGAGGAACTTGTTTTAAGATATTGTTGAATGGAATCTCAATTTCCAGGAATACTGTAAGGCATCCAGAAGGTATCAATGATATCAATCACTCCGAGACATTTTCTCTTCAATTGATTTATTTAGAAACAGACCTGGTATGTCCAAAGCAATTTCCCAAAGTGAAAATTTTTCAAGCATTACACAGAGTCCACCTTCTCTCCTCCCTTCTCTCCTCCCACTGCTACACTTAATAAATCACGAGAACCAATTAACTGCAACTGGAATTTCTTAATACGACATACAGAATAACCTTGAACTTTTCAACTCGTCCAACTCCCTAAAAAAATATGGCAGCTGAATTTCAAAGCTGAAAAATATTGCAGTTCAGAAAAAAGTCATTTCTTTAAAATATTTTATCTATTGTCTTTTAGGATGATTAACCTTCATGGGTGATTTACAGTAACTAAGACTGTAATGAAAATACCAAAGTAATTCAGTGCAAAATGCATAACTGGTTATATAAAATAGTATAACTACATAAAATAATAGAAACAGATAATATAGTTTTAATACAAAAAGCTGATAAGGAAAATATATTTAGAATTCCTTTAAAAGTTAATAGAGCAGGCCATTTATTTTTGCCTTGGAGGTGTTGACACACCACAGAAAAGATTTTTCCTCATAAAAAGATCTTGCTGAAGGCCTTTTTAATCTCCCTCCCAAGCAACCTTTTGTTTGAACAGTGGGTTTTGAAGTTGCCTATTAACTCCTGCAAATTAAACAGTCACACAGATTACTCAGTCCTTGTCTTTTTCATTACACTGAGCTGAACCTGAGCCATTATTTTTATTGCATTATACAAATTCATTAGAACCCATGAGAGGTTGTTTGCAAAGCCCAATCTTTTACTTTTTTTTAACTCTTGTCTTTGGGTGAAAAATTTACTTTTCTTTCACAATTTGGAAAAGCCACATGTCCATGTCCATTTATCTGTTCTAGCTTTCGAACATATGAATATGAAATCATTATTGTAATATACAGTACAGAGAAGTGTTGTTCAAAAAAAGGGTCACCAACCTTTTAGGCCTCAGGGACCACCAAACTCATAATTTTAAATCCTGGGGACCAGAGACCCTGGGAACATTAAAAAAAAAAAGTTTGCAGGAAAATTCCCCACCCTGTTTTCCTACCAATTGATCATTCTTTATTTGGGATCATAGGATACTGTCTTCAGCTCCGTTCTCAAGGAGAGAGAGGGGGGGGAGGGAGAGAGAGAAAGAGAAACTTTTGGCTTCATGCAAGGAAAGCAGCAGAAGCAGCAGAAGTCTTTCTTTCTCTCCCCCAAATTCTGCCAGAAATAAGTCTTTGTCAGACTTGTCATGCTTTGTGAGACTCTTGGAGCAGGATGTCTTGCAGGGTCCCAAAGATTCATTTCTGGCAGAATTTGGGGGAGAAAAAAAAAGGCTTTTGTTGCTTTCCTTGCATGCAGCTAAAACAGAAGAAGAAAGAACTAGCCCAGTGGCCAGCCAAGTGCATGGGGCGAGTGGGGCAATTTCCCCTCCTCCATCTGTTTCCCACTCCCCTCACTACTTTGTGTTGTTCACAATGCAAGCAACACAAGCCTTGTGTTCCCATGTAGCCTGGATTAATTGTTTTGGGGGGGTGCTTTGGAGGTGGCATTTCTCTGTGGACCACCAAAATTTTCTCACAGACCATCAATGGTCCCTGGCCCACTGGTTGATGACCACTGGTTTAAAACACAACCAACTTACAGCTTCAGACAATGAGATCATTCCATTAGTAAGAATAAAGAGAACAGGAACAGGAAAACAAATATTTATGAAAAAATATGGAATAACCTTTCTTTATGCAGGTCCCAAAATGGACAAAGTATGGAAGAATAGGTTCTATAGACATTAGGGGGGAGGGGGGGGCTGGAGAGGTGAACACTTGTGCTGTCTCTGATTTATTTCCCCTTATGTTGTCTCCATGTTTGGATCTCTTTCTTATTCTCTTTGGAGACTACAATTACGTGTGCATCCAATAACTCCTAAAGATCATCTTTCTCAATTCTCATCTTTCTCCCAATAGAGGAAGAGATACAGGCAACAGATAAGCAGCCTGATATCTGTTACTCAGGAATGGGCAATAAGAACACCTTTAGATGCTCTGTGTACTGCACTCTATTGTTGACTATTTGGATTCTCATGTTTGGTGGTTTCTCTAGATTTTCAATTGTCCCCCTTTCCCTCTGCTTTTCAGGAATGAGGGAAAAATTTAGAAGTAAACAGACTGACAGTCAAATTCCCTCATACCATAGGAAGAACAAGATTGCTTTCCACTGTGTATATTTATGTAATCACTTATGCTTAGAAATATGAGGAACTATTGGAAAACAGCAATTGGAATCTTTTCCGTGTGGATTTTTATCTTTCCCTGATTATGTGGGAAAGACCAATTACAGATACAAGGCCAGATACAAGAACTGCAACCACACCTTTAAGGATAAGAATAACCCTCCTGTAGGGTTGCAACACATTCCAGGAAACACAAGACTTATAGTATTAAAAGACTTACCTGGGGAAAATCCTATGAAGAATTATGTTGTTGTAGGATGACCCTGTACATTGTAATTCTCCATCATACCTCATCAAAACTGTTGAAACTGGCAAACAAATTTGACTATTACTATAATAATCCTTGTTGCCATTTTGTGTAATCAATTCCAAAATGTTTTGGGTGAAAAATCTGGGATTACATTTCTAGCTTTTTAGGGGAAAAAAGTCTAAGGCTCATCTGCTTTTGAATATTTTCTTCTTGGAAGCAGTTTTTGATTTTATTATGTTTTAAAGACAAATGCATTACAATGTATATGTGTCTATGTGTTCATTTTCATTAATGTCTGCCAGGAAAGCTGGAGAAAGATGTTTCTCATTACTGATAGGGAACATCTGTCAATTTTCTGAGTACAGTTTTCTTCAGGCACAGTATTTAATGTTACATTTACACATCTAATAAAAATATCTTTTTAAAGTTTACAAGGGAACTAAATTTTTATAATGGTTGCCTAAATCTATAAAAAAAATGGGCAGCTAAGGAAGAACTACAATAGTGATTCTTGGCTTCAAATCAGGAAATGTGCTTACTCGGTGAATGGATTGTCACTTTCTGAGGACATCACAAGGATATTAAGGTAAAGCCCATGTCCCAGTGCACCAATGGATTAAAAGAGGATGTAAAAGGGACAAAAAAGCTTGCCATCCATTGGAAAACGCGATGCATCCGTTGTGTACTCACT
>BHFT01033503.1:0-18309 GCA_004320025.1 Laticauda laticaudata
CTTGAGCAGCAGGGCCTTCAGCAGCAGGGCCTTCAGCAGCAGGGCTTTGAGGGCCTTGGGGCTGGTCCACCACTGCAGCAGCAGCAGCAGCAGCAGCAACAGCTTCAGAGTCAGTGCCAGGGGGTGGGATGTTGGTTCTTGCCTTCTTCACCTTGCCAGGGCTTGAATGGGTAGGCACGGGCTTCCCCTTCTTGCCTGACTGATGGACTATGGTGTTCCTGCAAGATGTATGTGGCAGCACGTCTTTCCCCTGAATGCTGACTGTGAGCATGCTGCATCTTTTTATATCTGCAGAGCTGATGCAATTCATATTCCCCGCATGCACAGTGAACGCTTTGCATCCGATATACATCCGCGCGGTATCCGCTTTGTTTTCTATAGGCGTCCGTGATGCATCCGCTTCATCCTCTATGCATCCGCCCCTTCTGCTATGCGTCTGCTTCGAAATTCTCCCCCAGAATCCCTTCAGATGTGTCATCTGCTTCCATCTGCTTTCATCCGCTAGGCTTCCGATGAACATCCGTTTAACATCCCTGCTACATACTACTCACATCCGTTCTTTTCCATTCTTTTCCGTTCTGTTTATGCAAATTTTTGCCACTTTTTGGAGCTGATGACAATGGATGGAGCCACCCCTGAAATTTTGCTCGTCAGCTGTGTCCTTTATGCATATGTTTTGCGTCCATCGGCCAGTGGGACCGGGCCTTTATATTGCTTGCATCAGCAGTAATGTTTCATACTCAATGACCTTTGTTAAAGCTGGCTTAAAGTCTTGGCACTTCCCTTTTCTTGTTGTGTTATTTACAACTCTGATATTATTCATATTCTTTTGTGACTGTCCCAGTGTATCCAGAACACTAAGGCCAAACCGCAACCATTGCATTTACATCCTCTTTGAAATTGAATGCCACCTCTAAACCTAGAATATAACTTGGCTAAAGCCTGTGTATTTAGGAAGTTTATGTGTTCTACCTTTTCCCAATACATTATGGTAAAAAAAGAACAGCAAAGACACTTTTTAATTAGAGATGCCAAGGACTGACTCCAAGCTCTTCTGCATGCAAATTGTGTTCTCCATGACAAAGTTATAATTCTATCCCAAAAGTTTAGGAGAAATAGCTAAAAACACAGATCTAAGTCATAGTTTATCTTCCACATTTCCTTTCCCAGCTACAAGTCTTTTTCAGGGCTGAGTTATATTCTGGTCTCTTTGAATTCTAAGCTCAGTTCTCACAAATACTCAGAATTTCAAAACAATAAAAGGCTTAACATTTAAATTTTACCAGTTTGATGTACTTTGTATTCAATGCCATGACATAGCAATTACAATATTTTAAACAAAATTAAATATTGGTGAATAAGGATGAAAACTGTAGTTGGTATGGTCTTTTTCACATCCTATAGTGTTTCTCAACCTCATTAATTTTAAGATATATATTTACTTCAAGATGTATAGATTTCAACATGATGGCTGGGGAATTCTGGAAGTCCACACCTCAGTTGCTGATGTTGAGAAACACTGCATGCCACTTATAGGCAGCCTCTTTTATCAGGCTTATTGAAATGCTTCAGATGTGCAGTAACCAAAGCAATATCCCCCATAGTTGCTTTGCTTAGTTCTCCACTAGTCCTAGAGCTTAAGAAAACCATATTATCTTAAATCTTTCTGTTCTGATAGTATATCCTTTTTGTTCAGGACAGAAATGAACATAATATTTCTCAAATGCTACAATGCAGAGGAGTTATAGCCGTGTCTGCGCTGCCTTGCAATGTGTGGACCATCCATTTTGCAACCTATGTCAAGGTTATCTCCACTTTCCAGTTTCTCTTGAGATTGAATTAATGGGACCTTTAGGGAAGACATTATTCTGGACTTATTAGTCTGTCTTCAAATAAAAGCAGACTTTCAACCCAATCCTTTTGAAATGAATGTAGTTCAGCTGTTTTTCTTTTCAGCTCGGCGTTTAGTAATTGTTTAGTAATTCAATTTGGAATACAAATTATTTCCCACAGCCAAAATAATTAGAATTTGCTGTACTTCTTTATTATTCTGAAATAAAATTACTTGACTGCTTCAGTTCCAAGTTTTGTATCAATTGTTAATTGGAAATGTATTAATTGTGTTACACACTTGTTACACACAACAGTGTATTAATTGGAAAATAAATATATGAAATAAAGTTGAATTCTTCAAAATACACTTTTAGCCTTTGTTTAAATATTTCTTAATGAAAATGGATTACATTTTGAACCATGGTCTCATGTATATTTGGTAACAAACAAATATGCTAAGTTCCAATTTCTGATATGCTTTTGTTGTTGTTGTTATTGCTTGAATAGAAAATTTAATTTGCTTTCTGGTTAAATGCACATTATTCCTGAAGGGTGAAAATGTCCTCACATCAGCAGTATTTCTTTTGTTGAGTCATTGCATTTCTGCTTATATTAGAGAAAGTGTTTCATTTCCATATGCTATTGTCTATATTATATATTTGTTCATTTATAAAGAATATTCAGAAACAATTTATCAATTCAGAAACAATAGCTTTATTACAAATTAGGTTTTCAGTGGGGAGAAAACAAATACTTAAGAGAAGTAGTAAACCATGTATTTAGGCAATTGGTTGAATTCAGAACCCCACTTCCTGACTTTATATGAAGATATTCTAATGACTTGATGGATTATATTAAAAAAACCATGTTTAACCTAATTAATAGGGGGGACTGTACAATATATTGAACCTTCAAGTGTCCAGGTATCCATTATATTCCAACCACAGGCTAGCTAATTAAGCTTAAAAGAAGCCAAGCGCATGTGGATATCAATATCTGATTTGTATTTAACCTGGTTTAAGCATGCTATGTAAACATAGCTATGACATTTTACGAATGGAAATAAAAGCAGACAATATATGATACTGTAAATGGCATACCTGACAAATGAACATTCTGATAGGATTCACATATTCAGAGCTTAATATAGGGAATTTTTTCTTTGTGTTTTCATCTGGAGTATGATATCTGAGCTTGTGGGTTCACCTGAGTTCTCAACCCATGCTCCTTTGGGTTGGTTAAGGTTTCTAGGGAGGTGGCAACGGATGATGCTGCCTGCTTTGATAAAAGCTTGTGATGTGACCCTTCTCAAGAGGTCCTCTTGGACCAAACAGTGTTAGACAACTTTTGTTCAATAGCTGTGCTTAAGCCCATGTCACACCAAACCAACGGATGCAAAGAGGATGTAAAACGGACAAAAAAGCTTGCCATCCGTTGGAAAGGTGATGTACCACTGCCTCTGTTTGGACCTTCCTCTCTATCTGTCCAGCATCATTTATGGACGTTTCATCGCTCCCAAAAGTTTTTTGGCTGCACAAAACTTTTGCATGGAAAATGTATCCAATTTGTCATTCTGCATCTGCTACGGGCATACCGCTATGCATCTGTAACGCATTCCGCTATTCCCGCTAGGCATCCGCTACGCATCGCGGAACTCATCCACCCGGTACGCAGGGAGGAGCGGAACGGAGTGCAGAACCGGAAAGCAGCATGGGAAACACTCAAAGCGTTAAAATGGAAAAAAACGTTCGCAGAGGGGACCTATCGGATATTAAGGATGTCTAGAGATGCCTAGAGGATCCCCTAGGAGGGAGTGTCTTAGCAGATAAACCATATTTCCTATTAAAAAGGGGAAGCAACCTATCTGCATCTCACTTTCAGAACCAGCAGCCCAGCTGTGGCAGACCGTCTGCAGCCTTTCATCTGACTCTTCTCTTCAACAGGCATCCAGGGTTCATTGGTCCACCAGGTTGATTGTAACAAAGGTCCTTTCCGGCAAGCGCACCATGCGTTCGCAACGAGTGCGAAGTCCATCTGCAGGCTATGTGAACTCACTGGGCGAGAAAAAAAAGAGGCAGCCAAAAAGAAGTCCTGGGATGCCCGAAGATGGTTTCGCGCAGAAGAGCAGAGGATACGTGACCGTACAACATGGTGGAAGCTGATGGGTGGAGCTCAAGGAACGAAGACACTCGGGCGTTCCAGAACCTTAATTGAGGATGCCTACAGCATGTTTTGATGAAGTTGTGAGTGGCTGAGACCTCAGGTTGACTCAAGCAGGGCACCAGCATCGCGCCACAGCCTGGACCTGGTCAAGGTGGCACTCACTCTGCGCCATCCTGGCCCTCACAGGATCCACCTACAGGTAAGCATGCCAGCACGGCCTGGAGGGTCCATCCAACACCCATCAGACATTGTGGTTACAGAAGAGTGGTGCAGGCCATCATGCTAAAAGAATACAAGGAGGAGCTCTCCAGTACCCCTCCACTGATAGAAGGATGGAAGAAAGTTTGCAGAGCAGGTGTATCAGAAGTGGAACTTTACCCCACACCGTTGGAGCCTATAATGGCAAGCGCACGCGTGGCCTGCAAATCTCAACCAACTCAGGCTACACTTACCTTTCAACATCCAAGGGCTGTCTTCAGGCAACGTCCTGCTTCTGCCATGGTCGATGCTGGACTACAAGTTTATGTACATCATGCTTTCAGGCAACAGGCTCATCTACTTCAGATGCCCAGGTATACCAACGGCAAGTCACCTCAAGGAGGGGCCTGGAACACAACCTCATCGTGGGCTTACCAGATCCAGACCCCAGCCCAACGACACTCAAAGAATGTGGACCTACTTCATCGTGGGATGATGCTCTCCCTCACAACCTACCTCACTGAAGCCCTACATCTCCAACGCCCTCACCCGTTAAAGAGAGGATCTTCAACTACAGGCTGTCCAGGGCAGGCGGGGTGGTGGAGAAGCCGCCTTTGGCTATACCTGGCCAAACAGGTTCCAGGTACTGTCTCACCACCATCGGCAGCATAGGCCCAAAGACTGTGAGGAGGCATCATGGAAGCGTATGCATCCTGCACAATCTCATGCGCACGCGCTACCCCCAGTGTTACAGGACAGGCTTGTGGACCGTCAAGCAGTAAAGGCAATGGTGTGTATCTATGGAGGCCTGGCCGCGGAATGGATGCAAGGGCAAAACCTGATAGACACTGAGGATGTGCAAGGCCCCCACAGAGCCCTCACTGGTGAAGGAAGAAGCAGGCACCCTGCCTGAACGCTGGTGCAACTGCTCCAGCTGGAGCAGTGGGAGTGCGCAAGACAGGATGTAGATGCTTAATGGGATGCTTCCTTCAGGCTATTTCATCACGATGGATGAGATTGGGCCATGTATTTGGGTGGCCCTAACAATGAACAGGGGCGTTTAATAAAGAGTTGTGTTTGTGTTGACATGTGTGATGATTGTTACATTATTATTGAATATAAAGGGCCAAAGGTGGTGGCAGCGGGAGACGGGGGACCATTACAAGTCCCACTGTGCTTTGCACTGGAAGGTTATCTATCCCAACTCAGCTAATAACCCATCCCAAAGGTCATCCCGTGCCCATCCACTGCTACATCTTAACCCATACACCAAGCATGCAAGGCTTAAACCATTTCTAAAAGTTCCACCCAAGATTTTAATTAAAAAAAGAAAATGAAACAAAGTGTTAGGTGAATCAAGAGAATGAGGGGACTTTATTGTAGCAGAAGAAGCTATAGAAACAAAATGAGACACTGGCACTGGCCTCTTGGTACGCTCAGTCTTCTTATGTGTTGGTTGTTAAGGGGTTGCGCGAGGGTGCTGTGGAAGGTGGCCGTGGTGGCTGAGTGCTTTGTCATCAGCATCCTCCAGAAAGCAGAAGGCACAGAAGTCGCCAGCCCCAGAAGAGCGAGCCCCGTGCTGCAGAAGCCCCAGCAGAAACCAGAAGTGAGGCCAGGGGGCGGGATGGTAGCCCTGTCCCTTGCCAGGCTGCGCAGATGGCTGAGGCGCGGGCGTTCTGCATGGATTGTGGGGTTGCGGGCGGTGGCAGGGGGGAGGCTGGCAGGAACCAAGGGCTGGCAGAAAAGGCTGGCAGGGAGGCCAGGGACAAGGCTGGCAGGAAGGCCGGCACCAAGGCAGGCACCAAGGCTGGAAGCGAAGCCCAGCACCAAGGCTGGTCTTGGTAGTCTCTAGCTAGTTCTTATATCATCTTCTATATTGTTGCTGGCAGGCAGGACCTGAACCAAGGTGGCAGGAAGGCAGGCGAGGCGGGAGAGCGGCAGAAAGGGGCGAGCAGCAAGGGCCTGGCAGGGAGACTGGCAGCAAAGGCTGGAGGGAGGGGCAGCAAGGCTGGCAAAGGTGAGGCTGGAGGGAGGCTGGCAAGCAAGGCTGGAAGGGAGGCTGGCCGCAAGGCGTGGCAGCCAAGGCCTGGCAGGTCAGAACATGTCAGGCAGGGCAGGCAAGGCCAGCCAATCGTCCAGCAGCAAGGTTTTTCCTCTGAATGGCAACCTGCTTCCTAGCCTGCTTTCCATCTATATCCGCGGGGCTGACGGCAATGCATATCCCCGCATTGCGCAATTAACACACAGGCATCCTTAGGCTTCCGGCTGTGCATCTCCGTCTGGCATCCCCTTCATGACTGTCTGTGCATTACCGCGTCTGCATCTGCTATACTGTTCCGCGTCCGCTTTACTGAGGTCCCCTAGAAGCCTAGCGGACGTGCCATCTGCTCCCATCCGCTTCCATCTGCTGGGCTTCCGTTCCGCATTTCCGCTCTGCAACCGCCGCCTGCGTCTCCCGCGTCCAGTCTTATCTGCCTCTGGTTATGCAAATTTTGTTTGCCCCTTTTGAGAGCGGATAACAACAGATGGAACATTTTGCTCATCTGTTGTGTCCTTTTTGCATCCGTTGGGCGGTGTGACATGGGCTTTACTTCTTTAGCACTCAATCTTAACTATGGACAATCCAGATTATCTACCCATGCTTTGTGGCTGATCTCTGGAGAACTTCAGAAGGGACTGATGCAACCATTTTGGTCCTATGAATTTTTCAGTGGTTTCTTTCTGAACTAGCTTTGTAAATCGGAAGTAGAGGGCACTGTTTTACAGTATTCCTCCTTCCTTCATGATCAGTTCAAATTGGTGATGGTATGGAGAGTCTAACCGTAGTTGTTTCTTGTGTGGGATGACTTAGGTTTCAAATCCTCACTACATCTCTTTAACATTTACCTCAAAAGCAGAGTGTGATACAATCAGTATGCTGATTTTATAGCCTATTTTATAAACTTAGATAATTGAGCTATTCAACAAAACATAATTAAACAAAGTTTGGCCTAGCATCATCCATAAACCAAGTCATTGCAGGTTCCCAATAAAATCCAACACATGTTATTTTCGAATGTCCATTTTATGTGATATCATTTTCACAGATGGAGAGAAATAAAATGTTGGAAAAAAAATCTAAATAAAATTAAATGTAAGAGAATCCTGTGGAGTGGATGTGACCTGAAGATAGTGGGAGACTTAGGATCTCGCTGGATATAGAGGCAAGAGATATTTGCAATGAAATAATATCACAATCTTAAAAATAATACCATTTGCATTTATTGCAGAATTTTATGAATAAAACTCCTCAATAAAAATCACAAACACTTCTCATTGAGAAGTTCCCAAACTGGGAACTAAAAAGACAAAAAAAACTATTAATGAATACACTGTTATCCTTTTCCAACTTTCCCAATACCCTTCTTCAAATGTATTCCTCCTGTTTTTACTCTCAGTGGACAATTGCACAAGAGTCCATATTCATTTCTGCTAGCAGAATCCCTTAGCAGCATTTCTCTCAGTGATCATTGCTACTATTACTGATCATCTACTAATAAGACAACATTGGTTCCCATTAATATGACAAAGATTGATTATTAATAGCATGACCATCTATCATTAAGACTACCAACTTCCTTTGGAGAAATTATAATCGTTCATCACTAATGTTTTTATATCTTTCTTGAGCATTTTAGCATCTTTTGTCAGGAGTGTGGATCCTGAACTTGTGTCCATTCAATAAGGCCATTGCCACCTATCTCCTGTGCCACCCACATCTGTCACTGATATAGCATGCATCCATCAGTAATACTACCAACATCCATCACCAGCTCAGTTAGATGATAATGCCAAAGCTCCCCAGTGTTCTATCACAATAGGATCTCACATCAATACAGCTAGCAGCATTTAGCTGAGATGGAAAGAGCAAGAGCCCAGGGCTTGACAGCTCTGTTCATCTTGTACATTTCTTAATTTAAAATGCTCAGCAGAAAAACTACAGGAACATGAGAGTTGTTTGCAAGTTTTCTTTGCAGTAACTCAAATGTGGCTAGGCCTTAATTAATAATAATTAAGTGATGTCTATTAGCAATTGTATTAGCTGTCAGAGTACACTACTTCCTCTAGCTCTACTCCAGAGTATTTCAGCTATCAGTGTTGGCATACTTACTGTTGTTGCTTGCTAGATTTAGTTGGGACAGAATAAATACATTTAATACATGGAAGTATTTAAGCTTGTGGCTGTCAGTTCAGCCACCTGGGTTCTGGACCTATGACCCTCCTGGTTGTTTAAGGTCTGCAGGGAGGTGGTATATGATTGGTCCAAGATATGTGCATCCTTAAGCATTCCTAGGTCTTATTTTCTCTGTACATGGAAGCTACTTGCTTATTATTTCTGAGTGAGAATTTTTAATAAAATTTGTTCTATCAGTTTATATTCAGTTTGGTGAAAGAGAATTTGTTTTAACAACCATTAGAACAATATATAATTATAAAATTGTAATAGTTGGAATATGGCTTTCTTGCACCTAGTTGCACAAGACATCAATTAAAGAGAGAATGTCTAGCTTTTCATTATACAATTAACTTTGCAGATCATGCATCTTCCTCCATTTCTCCTACTTTCATTCACTCCCAAGAGCTGGCATCAGGAGGAAGTTTTCCCATGGAGCTTTTCCAGGGTTATTATATTACTGGTGAAAATAACATCCTTGATAAGCTTAGATCAGTTATTATATTGGTAAAGAAATGGTGGTACCATTTAATGCCCATCTCTGATTAAGTCAGCAAAATGCCATCATTTAATTTTTAGGATTGGTTGCTTGCTTAGATCACTTACTTAGATCACTATTGACTTTTAACAAAGGATAGGGATGTGCCTACCGTCCCTGTACTATTGTCCCCATTTATTCGTACCTATTTCTTGTATTCTTACTCATGTTTATACTTATACCTATTATCTTGAAAGCGATTGACAAATCAAATCAAGTCAAATAAATAAATAAATAAACAAACAACAACCATATGGATAGATCTTCATCAGGATGATCGGTCTCCATTCTTTGAGTCTCTCAGCAGTGCACCCATCACCACTGTAATTGAATCCATCCATTTTGCTGCTTTTCCTCCTCATTTCTAGGCTTATGCACTTCTCAAGGGAATGGGTTCTTGCATAATGTGTCCAATTGTGATAATTTGAACTTTGTCATTCTAGCCCCACATGAGAAGATCTGTATATCATTTCCAAAATTTTCATGGAATTCTACCAAGTACAGGCTTGAGGTAAAATTTTCTTTGCTGGTTCCTATTGTAGATCTTCAGCCCTAAAAGGCAGAGGTTATCCACTACTTCAATAACATTGTTATAAATTCTAAGGCTTGGTTGATATAACTATTGTCAATAACTTGGTCTTCATTATGTTTAATCTACCTCCCACACCCATTATTTGACTTTTAATACCAGAGATTGCAGATTGTTTGCAATTTCAGTGTCATTAGTATAACACAGGTTATTGAGATTTCTTCTTCCAGTTTAAAACTAAACTCATCTTCCAATCCAGTTCCTATATATATTGAGTATTTAAGTTAAATTAATAAGAAAAGGATATACAAGTTTGTCTTACTCTTTGCTGATCTGGAGCTCATGATTTGTGTCTGGATTGTGTGACTTGTTTTGCATGTACACAAAGAGATATTCTGAATTTCCTGTTTTTTGCTTTCCATATTTCTACAGATATTCCATCTTATATCTTTGGCTTCCTCACTTACAAGGAATAGAGTGATACACTTCGTTGATCTTCTTTATGTTGCGTATTATGATTACATACCAATTTGAGGATGGAAACCTCTCTGCTCAGAGATCTTTTGGAGGACTTTTTATGTATATGTATATGCATATTTTGTTTCAGTGTAGTAAAATATACAAAAACAAAGATAGAAAATAATAAATAGAAAAATAAATATTTCTTTAAAAATAACAAAACAAAATTAGAAAACAACCAAATATACAACTGAGCATTCCACTCTTCTTTCTCTCAAATAATTACCACCTTAAACTTTTCCCCCAACCCCTTCATCACATTTTAAATCCCCTTTTTTTGTTCCTTTTTGCAATAAAATTTGCAAAATTTGCAAAATTTTTGCAAAATTTGCAAAAATCCTTTTTGCAAAAAAATCCCATTTTTGTTCTTTTTTGCAACAAAAAGTCTTTTGGACTAGGGCAGAAAATTAATTGGAAGGAAAGTACCTACTGATAGCTTAACTGATTAAAACATTTTTGGTTTATTTTGTGGCATCACTGAATTACCAACCCAAATTTATAGGCTGAAATATTCAAAGAGAAAAGCCAGATCATTAATGTACTAAACAGAAATAATCAGAGTACAATTAAATCAATTGCATTGTCCAAAGTCAATAACCAGAAACCAAACAAATCTCTTTCTTTGCTTACCCTATCTGCAAAGTGCTTGCTTGGCCTTGATTTTCTTAGACATATAAATGACCTTTTTTCCCCTGGCATACATATTTTAGACAGCACAAGCCTCTGGGATTTATGCATTCCTGGTAGGAGACCTTGGGGAGATTTAATTTGTCCACTCTGTTATCTACTTTGCTCAGTAGAAAAGAGAAACAAAAAACTTCATATGGTCTGCACACTAAATGACTGCTGCCAGGAAGAGAGAGAGTATCAGTGTGGCTCTACTTAGAGAAGGAACAAAAGTCAGATTCATGATAGCTACAGATAGCTGTAACAAACAGCAGATATCAAATGGTTGCTTCTCAGCTGCAAGATTGCAGTTGTGTTGAGGTCTAAGACAAACTCAAGGCCTGGAGATCAGATCTGACCCTTGGGGTAAATAGATCTGGCCCATGGGCCCACCCTGGAAACAGTGAAGGACCAGTCTGCAGTGCCTCTGCCAGTGAAAATGGAGCTTGGGAGGCCCACGGGAAGCTCTCCAGAGCTCCATTTTCACTGGTAGAAGGTTACAGGAGGTCGTCATAGCCAAAAATGGAGCTCGGGAGCCAGTTTTCACTGACAAAACACTTGGGCCCCCAACACATGCCACTGAGCTGGCCATGCCTGTTAAGATTAATTTCCCGTTAGGAGAATGAGTGCATACAGGGAGACGTATTTGAGAGTAGTGTTTGAATAGTACACATACAGCACACAGATACACTGTACAGTAAATGTAGATTTTTACTTCCAGAAATGTTAAGCAAAGTCCAAACAAGCAGTCCAAAGTCATTCACAGGTTAAATCAGTCAGTTTTCAATCCAGGGATAATAAAGTAACAAAGTCCAGTGTCAAAAACAGTTCAGTAATAGACTTACATCAAATCCATGAATATCAGTCAATTAGAAGAAATGGAGGAACGGCAACACTTTCCAACAGAAGGAAACAGAGATACACTCACACTCTCTTCTTGAGACTAAGGACTAAGACTAAACAACCCAAGTTTTTTTGACTCCATCTTATGGCTTGTTTGAGAGAAACCACACCTAATTACAGTTTTTGCATTTTCTTAAAGATTACAGGTTGTAAAAGGTTTATCCTGGTTATATATTCTAACCCAAATAGCTGTTAGGTGACTCATATTCCTAACATTCTCCCAATATTACACAACTTACATTCTAAGTCCATAATCTTCACAGCAAGCCTTATGCTTTTTTATCGCCTTGGGGCCTTTGTAAAATGATCTGCTATATTGTTTTTCTGACATACAGTAGTCTAGCTTAATCCTTTTACTTTGCACACATTGCTGTTGTCAGCGTACAAACGTATTATAGCTGAATGTATAAGGATAAGATAATATCCAAAAAAGCAATTGTAATTAGCTTAGTAGAGTACATAACTAGTACTTGGTGTCTGTAATGCTGATTTCAAAATTGACTTACTATATTGGTCTAATACCCCTTTGTCACACAGCACAATGGAGGGTGAATGAGATGTAAAAAACCAGAGAGAAAGCACTTGCCATCACATTGTGGTTAACTCTCGTAGACATCCTTTTTGTAGTCTCGCAGTCTCCGTCTTGTATATCCTTCATCTATCCTTCAAGCATCCGTCTGTGACGACTTGAACATGTTGCATCCTCCCTCTCAAAGTTTTGAGCTGCCACAAAAACAATTTTGAGGCATGCCCCTCATCGTCTTCTTGGTCAACTACCTTCTCCTCAGTACCCACATCTGAGGGAGCAGGCCCAACTAGGTACTACCGAGGGAGTGAAGTGGATATACACAAGTGCTCTCTGTGGAGGTGGGCTGCTGTCTGCTTAGCGAGTGCTGGTCTTGCAAGTTATCAATTTGGGTTTGTCCATGCGTCAAATCCTGAGCATCCTCAGAGTAGAAGTGGAGCAAAGCTCAGGTGGACGGTGTGTGGAGTGAAAAGTCTCTCAGAACGAGACTGAGAGAACTATCATACCTGTTATATATATCATTGGTTATGAGCAGCACCCCTTAATAAGCACTCCAGAGGAACAGGCGAGGGGTCAAGGCAACTCTCAGAATACCTCCAATGCACAGAATGTTTCTCAGGCCTGGGTCTTGGTGTGGAGTGCGATAGAGGGACTATAAAGGGATAAGTTTGTGAGTTGTGTCTGTTCTCGTGTGCCTGCTAATAGCTAGATCGTCACAGGTATTCGAGGTGTTGGCGATAGGATTGTCCTGTGGTGTGGGGGCATGCAGTGGTATCTTGGGGCCCTGCGGTGCCATCCGCGTGGGCAACTGTGGCAATCAGTTGGCACCCCAGGTGAGTGTATCTCGATGTACACCTGTAGCTCTCGAGAAGGTGACCTCAGGATGTAGACTCTCGTCTTGCTGTGGAGCTCCTGTTATCACGCAGCCTTGGTAGGTGAGGTGGGCTTTGGAAAGCCTTGGAAGGGTCAGGAACAATCAACCTGGGTGGAGGAGCAGGCCTGGACTGGGGTGGGTGAGACTCAGGTCACGTTGGATGGTGTGGTAGGGTTGTGAAGAAGACTGGTGATCCTGTCCTTTTGATACTGCGGGTTGTAGGGGCCGAGGGATACTCTGTTAGATTAGGACATGTTCATTGAGGGTCTGGTATGACGTATAGGTGAGGATAGGATTCACGGTTTGGAGGCAATGGACTGTTCTAGTGTGTACCAAGCTGAGCGAGGAGACTCTACCCTGCATTTTTTTTCTTCCAATGGAGGTTTTGTACCCCCCCATTTGAATCTTCTGCCCACAGTGTACAGTGGGCGGCCCCTCTGCGTCCTGCCTCGTATCAAGCCATTTGCCCTATTCTGTATATTGCAGGAGGTGGAGCTGGGGGTGGATTCTGGTGTGCTCTTCTTCTTAGGTGATGGTTCTGCCATCTCCCTTTGCTTAACTACCAACTGACCCATAATGCATTGTATTATTGTCAGATATTCTTTGAATGTACACAGCAGAGCCTCCATTCACTCGAGCAGTTCCCCCTTGTCCAACGAGTGGGTTACCCAGCCGTTCTGTCGAGTGGTGTCGGTTCTCCATTTCACATTGCGAGTGTGTCGAGCAACTACATCAGATTACCTCCTCCTGGACAAAGAAACTGACTCTTGGGCCACTAGATTAGTATCGATCGGACACGCTCTGCGGCGGCTGCTGTACTTGATGCGAGGAGAGGCGTTTGTAGAGTCTACGGGTTTGCTGCCACTCCCACACCATGGTTGGACCTAGTGCTCGTCACCCGTTCATCAAAAGGAATAAATAGCACTTACTGGCACACATTCCAACAGAGTGAAGCGTTGATTTTCAGATCCGTCAGCTTTGGGACCGGTTGAACTCTGCGTTCCATTCTCTCTCGAGAGAGCTGCAGCTATCCCGTAACCTCAGAGTGTGGCGATGGTACGTCTTTTGCCCAAATCACCAGGTCCGAAGATGCACCCTACCTAATTGTGTGTACGTACCGGCTTCATCTGCCTTACTCTCTTCACACTGGCAGTGCCTGGCTTCCCTTTCGATTTTCTCAAATATAGCCTGTGTTCCCTTCCGGCCAAAGATACTTGTTCTCCCTGAGTCCCATTTTCCTAGCAAGCCTTCTATCCTCTAGTTTCCACTACTTCGATGGAGATGTACTTTTCCTCACTCTCGTTCTGTGATTCAATGAAGTACGTTGTTCTTTCTCTCCATCTGGAGCAAGGGCCTATTCTA
The DNA here is from genome assembly GCA_004320025.1 of Laticauda laticaudata. Taxonomy (NCBI): domain Eukaryota; kingdom Metazoa; phylum Chordata; class Lepidosauria; order Squamata; family Elapidae; genus Laticauda; species Laticauda laticaudata. The sequence goes on from BHFT01033503.1 coordinate 14,325, forward strand.
TAGGCCCTCATTGTGAGGGGCTTTTCACGAGAGTTATATAGGCGCTGCTCCTCCTACAACCACCACCTCTAGCAGCATCTAGACAACCCAATCAAGGGTAGTAGCCAGCGAAGCTCTAGGATGCCAGGTACAGGTACCCAAGCCGGCACATACCTCGCCAGCAGCCACCTCAAGTAGTCCAGCACCATGCAGCGACCAGTGACTCCAGCTACACTCTTTATAAAGACCAGAGCCAAAGCAAGAGCAGCAGTCAGTGAGTGTATAAGCTACCTAGTCAGCGGCCAAGCAGCACCAGTGCAGTATCCACGCATATCAACACAGCTAGTGCGATACTCTCAGTCTGTGGACCAGTGTAGCACCTATGAGAGAGAGTTCTACCAGCAAGGGCACATTGTTGCAGCAGAGCACATAGATAAGCACGCTGAGAAGACCTCCAGCATCACAGGAGCTAGCGCCAGCAGAGTTAGCATCGCAGAAGCCCTTTAGTGCACCAGTGCAGCACTCACAGCAGAGTAAAGCACCAGCCAGAAACACCAGCACCAGGAGCAGCACCAGCAGAGTAAGCACCAGCAGAACGCCACCAGACCATATCGCGGTTCAGCAGGTATAGCTACCTCAGCTAGAGATGACCAGCACCAGGAGCCAGCCACCAGCAGAAGCTCCAGTGCCAGAAAGAGTCAGCCCAGCAGCAGAACCCCAGCAGAAGCAGAGTCAGGGCAATGGCGGTTAAGGCTGGCTGTGCTCCTGCTCCCTCTTGCCAAGGTGCTTAATGGGTCAAGACAGTGGACACACTCAGGCTTGCCTCTTATACATATTACCTCCAGTGAGAGTATTGTGGACTGGACATGGTCTGGAATGCTGGCTGAGAGCTGTTTTGGCAGTCTAGGTCTTTCACCTCTGAACTCTATCTGGGTGACATGCTTGCCGAGTCGGCTTCCCTTTTATTCCGCAGGCTGACGCCAATGCATCTCTCGCCGCATCGCAGTTGAATGCTTCTGCCAGCCACTAGGCATCCTGGTGATACGACATAAGGCTTATCCAGCATCCTGCATCGTGTGTGCATTACGCCAATGGACATCCACGCTCTGAATCCACTCCTTCCGACTGCGTCTCGCTTCGCCTTGTGCTCCCCCGGAAGGCTGCGGAGACTAGTCGTCTCCAATCCGCCCATCTGCTTCCATCTGCTAGGCTTCCGTGGAGCATCCTGCTTTCCATCACTGGCTACATCCTCCCGCCCCGTCCGATTCCTTTCTCATTGTTGTCCGCTTGGTGTATGCGAATCAAATGTCGCAGCACTTTTGGAGAGGGTGCAGCGGTACAACAACAGATGGAACAGTTAATTCTCGTATATGCGTTTGCCCTTTTCTACAACATACATGATTTGAGCTCCACACGAGCTCGCGACTAAATGTGACGAGCCATATAAAATTACAACACGGTGTGGCAAGTGAATGGTGTATGGGTACTATGACTTGGTATCAACTGCTAGCACTCATAATGGATATCAATCGAGTTGCATAAAGGATGTAGGCATTACCTGCAAGTGGTCGAAACTGGTCCTGATAGAAATTGGTGTAGCAAGAGATTAGATTTCTCTAGAGCCGTGTTGTCACAGCAATCCAACTAGAGCACAAAGTAATCAAAAGAATCAGCACAATTCATTTATAGAATAAACTTTTTTTTCATATAACACAATATGTAAAATATTATTGAGACATTTGAGTGAGTTTATACTCGATTCACCAGTGTAACTCTTGTCAACGTTGGTTAGCATTTGCATACAAGAAGCAAGAAGCAATCGCAAGAACTACTCGTAACTGAAGCACTCACAGAAGACGCACAGCAACAGTGTATATAGCAGAGAAACAAGCAAATTAATGATTCTATCAGACGGATGGATTACACACCTAAGTAGTAGCCAAGTCCTGACTCGCCAACATCATAGCATACTAGCTACACAGAGTGCTGTTTCATAATCAGCGTATAAACAGTTCCAGTTGTGCTGCCAAATTCAATGTTGTGTTCATGCGGATTCCAGACTCACAATTTCTTAAATACTGACCCAGTGATGAAGCTAGGCATTTCAGCATGCTGGATAGAATAGTCTTCGCTACCATTGCCCACACCACATATGTGAGATAAACACATTATTTTTGTCAAAAATCAGCTAATTATATTTTGTGCAGAAGGTATGTTTCCCCAGATTAACAGATAATTTATCCTTAATCTTAGAATTAACATTATGCGCGACAGAACATGACATATGCATGCATTCTACTAGATCAGAGGCCCAGGGGTGCACAGAATCTGAGCTCCCACAAATAGGTAGCTGTAGATCTGAACTATCGGGCGCTGCCCTGAGGAAAGAAGAAAGAAGGACTGGAGCACTACACAGTAGCTTCTGCACCAAGCAATAGCTTGGAGAGGGGCTGTTGGTGCAGCACTCCTGAGCCATACATTTGCACTGGCAAGCCTAAACATAAAATTGGACAGGGCTGAAAGGTGGCCCATGCCAATACTTGAAGTCAATTTCTATCTCGCAGAGAGAATGTAGCAGAGAGGGCCATCACAGCCAAAAAATGGAGCTTCAAGAGCCCATTTTCACTGCAGAGTGATCGGGCCACCAACAAGTCCACGTTACATATTGATGATGTGCGAGCAAAAGGCCTGGCCATGCCCACTTACTGCAATGCGCCCAACCTGGTCAAACACAAACTCCTAGTGGAGCAGATACAATGAAATAGAGTTTGACATTCCTGCATTTAGATTGAGCTGATTATTAGTTGAGATTGGGAAGAGACAAGCATAAGGAGGTAATCAAACGGATAGTGGGATGCCTCGAGAGAGAGTTAAAAGAGAAAAAACTACAAAAATAATTGAAAACAGTGAACGATTTTCTTATTGGTTAAGTGTAATCACTAGGCTGAAACAAATTATTTCAAGGGTCGCTAATATGTTTCTTCAGTGAGGTTGATATTAAGTACCTGGTTTTTGACAATATGTTCTTTGTCGCAGTCCACTTTTAGTGCGTCGGCCCACCACTTCTCGCATACTGGAGGGAAAAGTGCCTGCATGGTTTTCTTACACTATTTTTTTCTGGGTACAGAGCAAACATATGAGAAGGCATAGTAATTAGAACAATCCTGGGGATAAGGAAGTTATATATATGTGTGTTTTATACCCCCCAATTTATATGAAAACACTGATTTGGTCAACAAAACACAAAAGAGAGTCTTCTAGCTACTTAGTAACGGTGTTTCTATAAATAGCTAATTGGAGAGTCTTCAGAGTGCGCTCACTAAAATATAGAAATCACGGGTGTGTATATATGGTCCCAAAATGAATATGAGCAAGTTTTTAGATGCACACATATAGCTCATATCATTAGATAGCAGAGTGCGTACTAATGGAATCAACGTCAATACTATATTAATGCATAGATAAAGAGATGTCGAAACTGAAATGTCAAGGTCTGCTGGGACCTTCAGTACTTAGCGGCCGGATACAAATAGACTTCCAAACTTGATGATGCCATTCACTTTTTTCCCCCAGGGCTCAGCCTGATCATCTCCTCGGGTTAATAAACATACTATTGTCTCACTACTGCACACACTGAAGCATAGTATAAGTGCTAATGTTCTTAAATCTAATAATAATTTTGGTGGGGCCATAATTTTATATGCTTCTTGCTAGATTAACATCTTACTTCGATACAAGCCTCGTATCCCGCCATATCATTATACTACACTAGCTGATGAATACATGCATAGAGATATATAAGAGAAACACGAAATAGCGCTCGCATGGCTTGCCATCAACGAATAATTATAGTGTGTGGGTTCGGTACAACTCTACTGTTTTATGCCTAATAGCTATTCCCTCTCCTAATTTACCATAACTGAAATTCAGTGATCATACTAGACACTTTTGTTTTTAGGCTTTAAAATAAATCACTATAATTGAAAAGTACAAGGTCTTAAATTAA
>BHFT01033505.1:0-13795 GCA_004320025.1 Laticauda laticaudata
GATGCTGGACGGATAGAGAGGAAGAAAAACGGACACAGTGAGTACAAAACGGAAGCATCGCGTTAACCAACCGATGGCAAGTGTTTTTCTCCATTTTACATCCTCTTTCCATCCGTTGGTGCAGTGTGACATGGGCTTTATTTCTCACTGCTTCTTGTAAAATCTGATTTTAGCATATAAAAAATGAGAAAGGACATAATGTTTAAGCAGGTAAGCAAGAATGGTTGAATCACAATCTGGTCTTCTATCACTAGAAACAAATGGTTAGAATGGTTACAAGAATATGCAAGAGATTACCTTGGTTGGAAATGAGGTGGCATCAAAGCTGTAGAACTAGATATGCCAACAGAAGGCTGAGGCATAGGCATGTGAGGAAAAAATATTGGCCTGTTTTCCAAAATATACTTTTTGAGAACAGATAAATTCCTGACAACTGAGAATTATTCTACTTCCTCTCTCTAACAGGTGCTGCAACAAAAAAGCAATCAGATTGTGAAGAATTGCTTTTTCTTTCTTCCAAATCAAAATGTGTCTTTGATTTCCAGTTAACCTTTTTTTCTCAATATCTGTGCAAATTTCAACATTCTCCAACCTAATTAACTCAATTAAATATTCAACTAACTGAAGCCAGAGGAGTGAGGCACACCAACCATCAAATCTCCATCATTTCAGTCAGCTCTTCATTTTTCCAATCATTCTTCTGGAACAGCTTTACAAAATCCCTGATTGTACAGTCATATAAGTAAATAGATGTGAATGCATGCCAAAACTTGTTTCTAATTAAAGCTTTTTAATTTACTTACTATGAGCACCTATAAATTAATATTCCCTTTCCAATATAAGGAATAGAGGAGGGTTTCAGGGGTGGGAGGCTACTGCTTCAGCCTGATTCTATAGAACTTGTAGCTATGAAGAGCAGCTGACACTTAACCGGTTCGGTGTTTGGCCCACCCGCCTGCCCGGACTCTAGACTGTCCTTTATTCTCTGCTTTTCCCTCCTCAGCTGCTTTGTGTGGCATAGCTGAGATTGAAAAATCAGGAAACAAGAGGATTTTCAAACACTGTATACCCAAGCAGCTATCTAGGCAACATAGTTGATTTCTGGCAAACACTGCACACACAATTGTCCCCAGTTCAGAGAATCGGCAAATTACTCCACTGGCTGGCCCCTCCGCTCCCCATCCACCCACTCCTTACCTGGCATGAGAGCCATCCAATTTGCCTGCTTTGGTAAATTGCTCTTTTTCCTTTTTTAATCCCTGACCATTAGCTGTTCTGCTCTGCCAGGAGATTTAGATTAGCTAGAAAGCAGGAAATCCTTGGATTTCTTGCTTTCTAGCTAATCTAAAAGCAGAAATGAACCTTCCTTAGGAATGAAGCTTTTCAGTGCAGACTCAGGTAGCTGATTGCAGATAGATAGATAGATCTCTAAATTAATCTGTGATTCTGTGAGCAACTCAATCTGCCTGCCTGCTTTGCCTGCTTTGGGGTANAGTGAATCTGTGATTCTGTGAGCAACTCAATCTGCCTGCTTGCTTTGCCTGCTTTTGGGTAAAAGTTGTTCTTTTTTATAAAAAAAATAAATATTTACATAAATATTTATAATATTTACATACAAGCCATGACCACCTAGTCATATGACCAAGCCATGTCCAGTCAGCAAGCCACACCCACATGACCACCAAACTACATCTACAAATTAGGCCACACCCATAGAACCAGTTGTTAAGAAATTTGAATCCCACCCCTGGAGGTTTCCATGCTTTCTATTAGAAGACTATGAAAAAAAATGTGTTTAGCTTTTCAATATACAGTGGATGAAACTGATATTATAAGTTTAGGACATGTCATGTATGCATTCCTTATTTTTATGTCATGGGAATGAGATTTTTTTAAACCTGCCATGTTCTCAGTCAATTATTTCATCAATAATTGGAACTAAATTACCTAGGATTTAACTAGGAAAAGATGGAGTTGGAAGGGAGGAATTTGCTGCAGGTGGCTTGCAAAGCTCATTTTGGATTTAACTCTCCTAAGCTCATGCAGTGGTCTTGAAGAATATTAATATAATGCAATGCATTATAGTACCTTTAGGGTGTTCACCTGACAAGTGAATTTATTTTATATCTCATCTAATAGCCTGAATCTCCCCAATTAAGTAAATATAATGTGAAAGTGTTTCCCTCTTTCTCTAAGGACTTTAAACCAAGAAGGTCACTCCTTCAAAATTTTCTTACTCGTATATAATTGGGTTGAAAATTGACTATGCTTTCAAAAGAATGTCGAAAGTACAATATGCGAATGGACTATCTTCGAATACTGTGAAGGTACAGCAGTTGTATAATGAGGTCAAAACAGATAGATATTGCAGGAAATTCACCCATGAATTAAGTCCCTTCCTTGAATCAAAAGGTTGCAACAAACAAGACACTCCATATTTAAACACACATTGTATATTTTGGGATAGGTGATGCTATACACACACAAAAAAAAAACCATGTACGGGGGAGGATAAAGAATGTCCTTCTGTATTCATTTCATGGAAATAGAATCGTTTCTGTTGACTGGTGTTTAGACCAAGGCTGTTATCTGTAGAATGCACTGTCAAAGAAAGATGGCTGTACCTATTGGAGAAAATTGTAGAAGAAAAGATTGAGCTCCATCTTCTGGCAGAAAAACAGGCTTGCACACAAGTTTTATCAGATTGCTGAATTTTAATTTTCAGATCTGAAAGCATTTCACGATAAACCAAGAAGAAGCCAGACTGTTATTTCAAAATATTATCCAAGGCAATCAGACTAGAAAAAGGAGATAGTGTTGGATGGCACAGAAAATAAAATGTCTGGCCAATAAAAACAGATACGGGCTCTTTCTATTGGAGAAAGCAAAAGAAATTGAAGATCACAGAGCACACAGTCAACATAATCCCTTGCACTATTTTAACTGCTGCTGTCTTTAAATTAACTGTGAAACTCTTACCCACAAGGAGTTTCTATGTCAATTTTTACTCTTGATTTTCATGGTACGATGATTTAATTATTCTGCAGCTCTCATTCTCTATTTTTTAAATTAAATATGTTAATGAGTCATTGTTATTTTTATGAATTTTGGACTCTATTAGCTCTCTGGCTTCTTTTATTCAATCAAAAGGGTGTTGCATGTCTACTGCACTAGAATTTATTCTGACTCTTACTAATCCAAAACAGAGTTCAACCCAAATCAGGTCTTCTTAATCTGGAAAGATTTTGGAGGGAGGGGGTGTCTATTAACCAGGATGCGCAAAAAAAATATAATTTTATTTTCACATATATTACTACATTATGTTTTTGTGTGTATGTTTGAATCATTCTTTTTGTCTCCTGGCGAACTGCCTGAACTAATCTCTGCAGTTTTCTTGGCAAGGTTTTTCAAAAGAGGTTTGTTCTGTATAAAATAGTTGGCTCCAAATAACTCATTCTGATTGGTTACTAAAAACTAAAAGGGATTGGTTCAAAAAGAACCAATCCTCGAAGCACACAAAGGCGGCAAAATCAAATGATGTCATTGGCTACAAGCCAGCAGACAGGAAAGTATAAAAGGCTGTCGCCGGCTTGAAAAGCCAATTGTTCCGTTTTACTGACATTTGTTGTTGCGAATAAAGACTTTTTGTTGGAACTCGCGTTCTAACCTCGCGTTTTTTCCGGACCAGAACACTGCATGAGGGTGGGTCATCCTAAACGCAGCACCAAGCACGCGGGAACGCAGTGATATAAATTCATGACGGCAAACAGAAGCGCCAGGAACCACGCCACCGCCCGCACCTTTATCCAACGAAGAGGATTGGATTGCCTATGTTAGACCGTTTCCAGATGTACTTTTGGAAAGCAATGACATGGAGGGAATCTCAGCATCAGCGCAAGAGGGCTGTGTTCTTAACACCACTGCGGGCCCACAAATCTTCAAGATGGCCAAAGCTCCTCGCCGAAGCCCCGAGACGTCAAGCAATTGACGTGCCGCCATAACTTCAGAGACTGCTCAAAGCTCACTACGCTCGATGTTGTCCAACCCTTATAAAGTGAAAACACGAATTACTATCGAAAGGGGGAAGGGGACCAAGAGAGAAGGTGAGACCATAACGCTGACTTCGTAGCTGCTCTCCGACAAATAGGGGCAGAGTGCCGAAATTCCTAAACCTAGATGAGGCCATGAGAGACCGATTAGTTTGGCCTTAAAGACTCGACAAACACAGAGCAAACTACAAACAAGCCCAAACATAACATAGCCGAGGCCATCCGGAAGCCACAGCTGCTGAAGCCGCGAAAAAATCGGCTGTCAAAATGAAGCAGATGAATCCGAAACGGAGACGAAACAAGCCTGGCCAGAGAAAAAAAACAGTCTTCCCGCTACCACTCACCACGAAGATTATGCGTGCAGACGTCCGAATAGACCGAAGAAGAAAATGACGAAGGTCCACCACCTGTATCAACAGAAGAGTTGCGAAAAGAGAAATTGGCCAGAAGCGCTGGCTGCGGAGGAAACCATCCTTGAGCCGAAAATGCAGGTTTCTCGCATGCCATTATGCAGAACTTGCAAGAAACGAGGGGCATATCGAGAAAGGTCTGCAGGAACAAGAAAAACTACAGCCAACGAGACGCAGCAACTCCCCCGCACAAGCCGAGGCCCAGGCGCAGCTGAGAGAAAGTGGCAGCGAAACAACGAACCACTACTGAGAGGAATACATATCAACTGTTTATATAGGAAGCCGCCTTCAGACGGAAACGCGAAAGAAAGTCAAGATAATTGTGAAAATCGAAGGAAAGCCCTGCGAAATGGAAGTAGACTCTGGATCCTTCCATCCATGCGTATCTTGGGGACACCAATCAAGCAACTAGTCCCAGATATCAAACCTAAAGAACTCCAGAGGCAGCGGCTAACACTCAAAGAACTACCAGAGAATCCGAATTCCCTGTAGTCGGCATGGCGACAATTCTGAGTCACCTACAAAACATCATGTGAAGTGCTACCACTGACCATAGTCGACGAGACCGACCAAGCCTTCCTGGGCATCGAATGGTTGAATATTGGGCATCGGGATGACGGGATAGACCTTGCAGTGCCACAACTGACTGGGAAGAAAACCTAATCCAGGAATTCCAGTGACGTTTTTGACGGCTCACTTGGCAAGTACGGGGAAACCTATTCTTAGTCTAGACCCCCCAAGTAACCCCACGGAGACTAAGCCAGGTGAGGTCCTTGGCCTTAAAAGCAAAATTGAGGAACAGCTAAATAAACTAGTAGCCCAAGGGGTATTAGAACCTGTGGGACCATGCCATATGTTGGGAAACGCTTATAGTTTACACCTGTTAAACCTGACGGGTCCATTCGAATCTGTGTGACCACAAGGCTACCCTGAACCACGGACTGCCAACAGAGCGCATTACCGGGTGCCAGTAGTACAGCACTTACTACATTCCCTTTGGGGAGTGGAAAAGTTTTTGCCAAACTCGATCTGGCACAAGCTTAATCAACAGCTCCAGTAGAACCCCGAAAACACAGAAGCACAGCTATAGTTACTCACAGGGGGCTTTCAGAGTGTAACAGACTCCAATTTGGAGTGAGTGTACCCCAGCGTTTTTTCCAGAGCCTCATGGAACGCCTCCAAATGGCATATACAAGGAGTCGTACCATATTTCGACGACGGCCTAATCTCAGCCAAAAAATGAAACCAAACTAAGAAAGAGACTTAAAAGAAGTACTAACCAAATTCAGGGAATCTGGCCTAAAAGTAAAAAAAAAAAAAGTGCTGCTAATAAAAAGAGCGTCGAATTCCTGGGCTATTAATAGATGGAGAAGGTATACACCTACCGAAAAGAAATTAAAGTTCATTAAAAGACTGCCCACCAAAACCCAAAGAAACAAAACCGAGTTACAAGCATTTCTAGGGCTGATAAATTTCTATAATGTATCCTACCAAATAAGTCTACATATAGCAGAACCATTGCACTGTTTAACTGGACAAGAAGCATTTTGGACTTGGGTTATAAAGAAAAGAAAGCTTTCCAAAAAATAAAAAACTTGCTAACATCGAACACCTTCCTCATTTCAATTAGCCAACACACTACATTGAGAGTGACCTGCGACACCTCACCATTTGGAATCGGTGCCATCCTGAGCCACCAACTTACCTGATGGAAAGAGAGGCACCCATCTGCCATACTATTCAAAAAACCCTTGCTCAAAAAACTGAGCCGAAATTACAGCCAATTGGACAGAGGAAGCCCTAGCAATCGTCGCCTGGGGTAAAACGTTTCCACGAGTACCTATATGGGTGGACTTTTTCAAAATCATAACAGACCAAAACCGCTATAGGAATTTGCGCGGGAAACAAGGCCCACACCAAATATTCAGTCCCAGAATGACTAGGTGTCGGGAGTTCCTAGCCAGCCTATTTCCTATACTCTAATACATCGGGCAGGGAAACAAATTTCCCATGCGGACGCTTGAGCAGAGCACCCTTGCCATCAACAGAAGAAGCCCGGCACAACGTATGATGCTCTACAAAGGAGACTGCCCCGAAAATCTACCCATATCGTGAATGATGTCACCAGAGCCACCGCCAAAATTACCCATTGGATGCCCGCTCCTAACTGGTAGGTAAGAGGTTGGCCGGAAGACCAAAAAAACCCTGAGACTTTTAAACCTTTCGGACCAGATAAAACTGAACTCTCAATCAAAAGGTGTTTATTTGTGGGGTGAGCGGGTAATTTTCCTAACAAATTACAACCCAGGGGGTACTAGTATGTTGCACGAGGCCACCCTGCTAATTGTTAAAATGAAAAGCCTTGCTAGATAGAAGTTATGCTCTGGTGCAGGGATTGATAGGCGACATAGAATACTCGGTAAACTCGTGCAAACAAATGCCAGCAGAATCAGACCATCCCCACCAAAAGCACCCCATAAGGGCTGGGAAACCCCAAGAGGCCCCTGCCGTCCGAATCCACATCGATTTCGCAGGTCCTACCAAGGGCACACGTTTTGATTGTCGTGATGCATACTCTAATTGGCTAGAGTAAAATTATGACCATCAATGCAACAAGAAACCGTGATAAAACCAATAGACAAACTTTTTGCAAACCCATGGCTACCGGAATCTAGTGTCGATAATGGGCCACAATTAACCAGCCTACAATTCGAGCAATAACCTAGCCTCCCTAGGTATAAGACATGCCCTTACCGCGCCGGCCCATCCGGCTGTAAACGGAAGGGCAGAAAGATGGTCAGGTTTACCAAAGGAGGGTTTAGAAAAAATGCGGACACTGGGAGATGTCCAAAACAGAATGAAACGATTACTCACCTCCAACATATAACACCAAGTACCACAACCAACAAAACCCCAGCAGAACATACTGATGGGGAGGAAACTAAGTCGCACCTAGATAGTGCTGCATCCAAATTTCACACCAAAAACCCCCCCGACTCCTCTACGCGATTCAGGAGTTTTGAAATTGTCGATTTAGTTTATTGCTAAAAAACTTCACTGGGGACCCATTATGGCTACCAGGACAAATTACAAAAATAAACAGGCCCCAAGTCCTACCGATAATGGTAGACGACGGCAGGGAATGGAAGCGGCACATAGACCAGCTTCGTTCCGAAACTTAGAAAGAAATGAAAAAACCAACCATGCATAAAAATACAAAAACGAACAAAATTCAAAACCAATGAGGGGGGAAATGCAAGAAATATAGAACCGTTAAATCAAACTCGAAAATAATTACAGACAAAAAAGAGCAAAATAGAGGACTCACTGTTTGAAGGAAGTTGCAGCTGAAGATCCAATCAGAGGGGCCAGCCAGGCCAGCCTCGACCTGCCCCAGAGCGAAACGGGAGGGTGGGCAAAAACCGCCGGCCTAAGCAACTCATGGCGGCCAGTTAAAATGGCTGACTCACCCTTCCAGACGCGTTTCCAGGGAAAGGACGCGAAGACACGGCAGCCCCATCCGAACCGGTCAAGCTCTCCAACAAAAATGAACCGCCGCAAGTCCAGTCGAGTCAGGAGAAGCCCCACCTACCGCAGACTACTACCACGTAGACTGAACTAATGAGAGGAGGGGTGTTCTGTATAAAATAGTTGCTCCGAAATAACTTCATTCTGATTGGTTACGTAAAAACTAAAAGGGATATGGTTCAAAAAGAACCAATCCTCGAAGCCGCACAAAGGCGCAAAATCAACATGAATGTCATTGGCTACAAGCCGGCAGACAGGAAAGTATAAAGGCGCTGTCGCGGCTTGAGCAATGCAGCCAATGTTCCATTTTACTGATTGTTGTTGGAATAAAGACTTTGTTGTTGGAACCCGGTCTACCTCGCGTTTTTCCAGACAGAACAAGGTTTACTGTTGTCTCCTTCGAAGGGCTGACAAAAAAAATCTGGCCCAAGATCATTCAGTGGTTTTGGTCTAATCTCATCTTAGCCTCCACAGTTTCTAGCCTGATGCCTTACAACATACTGACTCTCTGTATTGCTATATTACATATTTGATAATATTTTGATAATTGTATTGGAGCATAACTAATTTTCTTTGCAATACAATCTGTATGTATCTGTGCACGTTATTTTGTATAGTTAGATTTTAGATTTATGTATTTTTTGTGCCACCATCATTATCTTTATAAATAAGGAAGTGGATACTCCCTCCTCCTATTTTCACCACAATAACAAGCCTGTGAGTTGGGTTGGGCTGAGAGCAGTGGTGGGATTCAGCCACTTCACATGAGTTTGGGAGAACTGGTTATTAACTTTCTGAGCAGTTTGGTGAACTGGTTGTTGAAAGAAATCATTAGGGCAGAGAACCAGTTGTTAAATTACTTGAATCCCACCACTGGCTGAGAGAGCAACCAGCCCAAAGTCATTCAGCTGGTTTTCATGCCTAAAGCAGGCCTAGAACTCATATCTCCTGGTAGCTAGCCTGGTGCCTTAACTGTTTTGTTCGGAAAACACATGAGGTAGACCAGGTTCCAACAACAAAAGGTTTTATTCAAACAGTAGTCAGAATAGGAACACGTTGGCTACAGCCGAGACCAGCCTTTTATACAGGCTGGCCTGCCTGCTTTCAGCCTATGGCATTCCTTTAAATTTGCCGCCTTTCAGCAGCTCTTTGGATTGGTTCCTAGTGAACCAATCCACTTCTTACTTATCTGGACCAATCAGAACAGTAGTCTAGGATTCAACCATTTACATATAGAACATTAACTACTAGACCAAACAGTCTTTAAATACATTTTAAATACTTTTTTTTCTGAAAAGGGATCTGAAGGTTTCACCAGACTCTCAAAGGAGTCATGGCATTAAAAAAAAGAAAAAAGAAAGATCCTCCTGCAAAATGCCTTACATAATGATTATTGGGGGAAAGCAGCACCTACCTTCCATATAATCATTATAATGAACTGGCAATTGTGTATTTATGTAGATATGTGCTAAAGTGTGGATAAAAAGGACTAAGGATGAACCAAAAGGTTTCCTGATACGAAAGGTAGATCAACTTGATTTGTTAGAGCAAGGGCACAAAGGGCCAAGGAGGAATAGAAGAGGTCCAGGTTCTCAGACACATTTTCAGGAGAACAGCCCTGATACTGGAAGGTAGGGTCACAAAGAGGTAAAAGTCAAAGAGAAAAAAAGGGTTCTAACCTCATATGTTCCTTATGTTCAGACACCACACCCAAAAAATTGTTCCTGAAGAAATAATAATAATTATCATTTCTTCATTCAAAAGAAAAGCATAACCTTTCAAAAATAAAAAAAACCAGACATACATCTCCCAGGAAGAATTATATAAGGCAGGATCTATCATTGAGTAGTCTCATTGATGTTAGATCCATAATGATAACTTAAAATGATTATCACTTGCCCTAGTACATTCAGATTTAAGAGAACCTAAAGTTTTATTAGAGTAAGTACTGGATGTTAAATTTACTGGAAGATGAATTGTCTAGCAGTTCAAAGTACTAACATTTGAAAATGTTCAAGCATTCTCTCTCCACAGTCTTCCCATCAAAGGTGTCGATAATCTGAGCGACTGTATTTTAATAAAATCAGTCTGTTTTGTGTGACTGCTTGCAACTTGCAGTAACAGCAGTGCGATCTAAAGTTTTCCAAATTGTATATTCACCACCTGTCTCTACAAACAAGAACAAAACAACACAGAAATGACGTTCACATCCAGCACATTAAAAATCATACCAGGGCAGAGGTTGAGACACCATTATGTGGCAGCCCCATTTCTTTATTCCTCAAATACAGATCACTGTCAGTTGTTGAAAAATATAGAAATTTTTATATGGTGACTAGCCTGTATGGAAAATGCCTTTTTAAAGGTTACATCTGCACCATGAACACTATTTCACATGGAACTTTGTTTCAGTGAGTTTCTGAAGGAATCATAAATCAATTTGTTATTTTTTCCTGGGGAGGCCAAAATTTTCAAAGCTGCTATTTCAACAAGACAGCAGGTAATCAAATCCTTGTGTTCTAGACGTACAATAAGGTATGTGATATTATAAATCAGGCCATTAATAGGCTAACTACATAGCAATGTTTTTGAGGTACCTTCTATATCTCGTGAGATAATCTAATCACTCATATAGATGCATTTTTTTTATTTGTGTACATTTTAAGCTACAATAATATACCTTGGCCCATCATTCCTAGCTGAAAAGAGAGTAATTCCTGTAAATCAGACTGAAAGAAGCATAAGTGATATGGGTGTGACTGTTCAGCATTAACAGCTTAATGACCGGTGCAAAAAAAGTAATCAAATTGGATTGGTCATGTAACCAGCACGAGTTATTACCCTAATGGGTAGGCTCCATTATGGTTGTAATGGAGGATACTTGTTGGTGTATCTGAACCTTATTTAGACTTTCCCAGGCAAATATGCCAGTCTGGGAAGACTAGTTAGCTTATTGTTCCATATTTATTTTGCAGGAATCTTCCCAGACTGACATATTCGCCTGGGAAAGTCTAAATAAGATTCAAAGGCATTCAGGGAGCAGGGGTGTTATACCTTGCCCTCTTGTATTTGTGTAACAAGTCCATGTTAATTTCCCATTTGATCCCTCCTCCTGACTGGGACAGTTGTTCTCCAACAGTAACAGGCAACAGCCAATAACAGCAGACAGCATAGCATCACAACTTATTTTTACATGAAGCCAAATAACTGAGGTGGAATGTTCACTCATTTTCAAGCTGTATGGAAAATCAGTCAGATACACCAATAAGTATCCTTCATTACAGCCATAATGGAGCCTGCCCATTAGAGTCATAACTCGTGCTGGTCACATAACCAATCCAATTTGATTACTTTTTTTGCACCAGTCATTAAGCTAATCACGGCAGACATTAAGCAAACCAATGGTTTACTATGAGCATGATTTAGCAAAACTCAGAAGTAAACACCGGTTTTTGGCAAAACTATCATAAAACACAGTCATGTGACCATGAGATTGTGCAAATGGCTATAAACAGCAAATATTGTCACATGATCATGGGGAGGGAGTAATTGTTGGAAGTTCAAACCTGGATCATTAGTACTACCCACATATGTTTATCCAAACTTCAAGTGTTTGCTAAGTGATTGATTGTTTGTCGAGGACTACCAATATACACCTACCTCTTGGTGTATATATACCTGGGTCAAACTTTCTGCACTGAAAAAAAAGAGAAAAGCAATTATCTTTGAAAGCTAGAGAAAAGACAATTGCCAGTATAAATAAGGTCTTAGGTGTCCTATATAGACTTTTGCTAATATTGTTTATGAATGCAATAATCCAGAAGCAAATAGGAATATATTGTGTAGGAAAAAAATGGAGAAGTGTATTATTACAATGATATCAAAGTAAGACATGAAGACAAAATTCTACAGGAAATTTTTAAAAGCAGGTGTGAATCAAAGATGACATCAGAGTGCAGTGAAAATTGAATTCATCCTTTCTTAATCAGCATGGCTTCATTATTCAACTTTGCTTTGAAATGACATGCAATATGAGGCCATTCTCATGAAGATAAATCTGTGAGGTCTTTCTATTATTTTCCCTTTATAAAATGAATCAACTAAAATGATGACACCAGGAAAAGGATTTTTTAAAAAAAATCTTAGCAGTACACATAAAAAGACAAATAATTCAAGAATAATGATGCTTGGAATGATTTTTTTTATCAGGCCCTGCAATAAAGGAGGATCACACCATGACTTTATCTGTTATTTAAACTAGATAGTTAAAGTTAACTCCATTAACTTTTCATTTTGAACAGTGGCGCCGTTCATATAATGGCTTGCAAAACAGACTCCATACATTTTCTTACTTTACAAGTGGGAAAGTAGCTAAAATATCAGATCCCTGACTCACACATTGAGTCTTGACTATACTGGAAAGCAGCAGCAGCAATGAAAGAGGCCCATGAATTAAATGAAGGAAGATCAAAAGCAGCATTGGGCCATTATGACACCAGTCTCATCTCTTTTCTACTTGTCTCAAGATGTCACAAAGGGCAAGAGCTTGTGGCATGAAGGTACATGGCTACTTTTATCAGAATGTCAAAAGCTGTCAAATATGGGTTTCTTCTAACATTTTCCTATAAAGCCTTGGTTATTCTCTATATTCTTTTGATCTACACAGGGATTTGAAAAGCTGTCAAGGCCAGAGATTGATTGGCTGATTTTTAAGTCAGTTGATTGTTTCTGTTGTTTTTGTTTTACTTTTTATCTTGCCTTTACATTAAATAAAATTCAATGTATGTTCTGTATGGAATTTGGAAGGCTCCAAGTTCACTATTCTGACTGGCCGAAAAGGCCATTCGAGGATTGGCTGTTAGAGAACCAATCTGGTTAACCTGCCAAATGGCGGGAACAGTTAAAGAGGTGTCATTGGCCACAAGCTGCAGGCAAGCTGCTATAAAAAGGGCTGCCATGGCTTGGGCTGTTGTTTTGTTACTATTTCCTAGTGAGTTTAATAAAAGAGTTTATTGTTGGAACCCAGTCTCATGCACTTCTTTCCGGACAGAACACTGGCGATGAAGGTGGGATCATCGTAGAAGAGTGAGACTGAAGCACGCGGTGATCTGAACCGAGCAAGAGAGATGGCCGGTAACAACGTGCTGCCTGCACCATTCAATCCTGATGAGGAGGATTGGGAGTCATATATCGATCGCTTTCTTATGTTTTTGAAAAGCAACGAACTGCAGGAAATCTCTGACCAGAGAAAGAGGGCTGTCTTCCTTTACACACTGCGGACCAGCTGTCTTTAAAATGGCGAAGGAGCTGGCTAAACCCAGAGATGTCAAACAGATGACTTGGCCTGAGCTGAAAAAAATGCTCTGAGCATACTACACACCTGTGGTCTCCAACTTGATAAAAAGACACGAGTTCTACAAGAAGGACCAGAAAGAAGATGAAACTGTCAGAGATTCTGTAGCAGCCCTGAGACACATTGGAGGAGCCTGCGAGTTCCAGAACATGGACAAAGCCATGAGGGAATGCGTGGTCCTTGGTTTGAAGGACACTACCCTTCAGAACAAGCTCCTGAATAGACCAAACATAACCATTGCCGAGGCCATTGCAGAGGCAACCGCCACCGAAGCAGCAAAGAAGTCAGCAGCTGCCATGCTCCAGATGAATGCAATCCCTGATCTGCCAAACCAAGCCAGAGAGAAGGCAGAGGGAGGAAAGAAACAACCCACAGTGACAGTCCACAATGAAGATCTCGAATCCCAGAGCGATACCAAGGACGAAAATGAAGATGTCCATAGACTTCAATCAGAC